>APFE030316878.1:26645-85493 GCA_000404065.3 Pinus taeda | reverse complement strand
CCTAATACATTCGAAAATTTAAAGTATAAAAAATAAGCACTCTAAAAATGGGGTTGATGCCTCATCAGCGATTTTCAAAATCAACATGAAAATCATTAACATTTTTAAAAAATTGCTCATAAGAAAATTTAAGGGGTTGATGCCTCATCAGCACTTTTCAAAATCAGCATGAAAATCATTAACGTTTTTAAAAAAATGTTCATAAGAAAATTTAAAGTGTCCAAAAAATGCTCCAAATAAAAAAAGGTGTATTCTGAATCAACATTTTTCATAATCGAATGATTTTTTTGCAACCTCAAAAAAATGAGTAATTGTATCAGTTCCCATTTCAAAGTTTACATTGTTATTCTTAGATTGGTGAATATATTTGATTTAGATATTAAGGAGAGATAAAGAATCTTGGGATGACAAGATGCCTGAGAGCACATTTGGCTAGCCTGTGATGATGTCTAGATCCCGAAGTAGGGAGCGTGACATTGGTCTTGGAGCTCCAACCTTGGATACGCACCTAGATCACTGGGTTGGTGTTAGAGTGAAAGCTTGATGGTACCTAGAGTGACTGAAGCTTGGAACACACCATAGTCCTAGCTAGATTAGATACCTTGGTCAAGTATCTAATCTGTAGCACTACGTGCGTTGTGACACTTCGTAGAGTATATCATTTTGATATCTTCCATGTACCTCTGTATCTATGTAATTATGAATACCTCCCTAGTTAAGAGGGAGTGTTGAAGAATGTATCTAGTATCCATTGTCATAATTTTATTTGAAGCATGTATTTTTCAAAAGAAAGAAAAGAAATTTTTTTATAAAATAATTTTTTATTGACTTATTAAAGCTTGGGTTTCATGCTTGGGTCAATGATCAGTAGGTTAAAGAACGCATTGAGTTCTCTAGGATTTTTGTTGATTCAAAGTAAAAGCTATGTCTTATTCTCCTCCATCATGTCAGTTTTTTCTCCCATTCATGTCAGCCTCTCTTATTATTCATGTCGACCTCAATATACAAACATAGACAGCTATTGATACCAAAGTGAACTCAACCCATTTGGAGGAAAGTTAAGCAAGTTTGGATCAGTTAGAGGGCAACAAAATTGCGAGATCAAAGTTTGCAATAGGACAATGCAATTACAAGAAACGAAGGTACAAAGAAGGAACAATGTAATTTCAGAACCATATTTGTGTTTGAGCGGCATATATTTTTTTTTCTATGGAGAAATATAGTCGAAGCTTCAAGTTTGTAGTAAAGCAACAAAATTACAGGAGCTAAGAAGTAGATGCATAAGTTTGGCTATCTTCAGAAGAAGATGACTTGATAGATGGAGAAAAGACAAGTGTCATAGTAAAAACGGTCTTGGTCTATCTCACTTTGATTTGTATCTACTAAGCAAGTGTTTAACTGAGTTTTCCCCTACTTAGGGGTTTTGCCCTAGTTGAGTGCCTACATCTTGTGTTTGTGATCTTCATTTGTTTGGAATTTATCTTGAAGATGAAGAAACATGATAAAAACAACAAGAAGTAATATAACATCACAAGAATTTGTCAAAGAGAAATCAAGCTAAAAAGACAACCTAATCATATTTCCCTAGATTTCTTAACACACTTCACCCATCTTTAGGGACAAAAAACTAAATTGATTATACGAAGATTGTAAAACCTTAAATACATAGTATACGAACACAACCATTAGATAAGGGATATAAAAGGATTTGAACGTTAATCTAAATTAATTTAATTTGATTTATTATTAAATATTAAATTATAAATTATAAATCATGGTAAGGTGAAATTGAAAATATAAAATTTTAGAATCAAGAATAATATAATTTTAAAATTATATTATTCTCGATTCTAAAATTTTATAATTTCAATTTCCCCTGACCATGATTTATAATTTAGTATTAATTTAATCTTTGATACTTAATAATAAATCAAATTAAATTAATCTAGATTAACATTCAAATCTTTCTCTATCTATTCTCTAAGAGTCATGATCTTATGTTATTTATTCAAGGCCTCACACTCTTCATATCATCAATTTAGTTTTTTGTCGATGAAGATGGGTGAATTGTTAACTCAAAATGTCAGACATTTCATTAAGAATACATAGTTGTCCATAAATATTCAACACCATCATCAAATTATGAACTGTGGAAATTTACATACTAAAATTACTTTACTTATTAAACTTATTGCAAGGACCTTAAAGAATATTTTTTATTTTCTTTTAATTTCGTTTAATTTAATACTTTAACTTTTATTTCAATATATTTTAAATTTTTATTGTGCCAAGAGTTGCTCTACAACCCAAAATGGGAGAAATGTGTAGTCGTTAGATGTAACGTAAGAAAGATAGTATGTCAACATTTTTAAATGTCAATAAAATATATAGAAAAAAGGTGTTGGATACATATGTTTTAATTTTACCTAGTGGTGAAAAGGAAAATCGAATTCTATAGTCTTCCTTTTGAGGGAGCTAATCAATTGAGATTTGAAGTGGACAAATTATTTGATTAGTGAGGCACAAGGGCTTTGCATAAATGTTGGTGGGTAGTAGCCACTAGTAGGTCTACACATTTAGAATTTTACTCCTACAAAATGAAATAATGGTGGGAAGTGATTCTTAGTAAGTATATTTATTTACATATTATTTCTATCCATTTTTTATGCAAAGACATGCTTAAATTATAGTGGAAAGTAACTGATCATAAATGTGTTATTTATGTGAGTATGGGTTATTTTCAAGGATTTTATTTACTGCACAAATATCTAAAAATCATGCATGGGTATTGGAATCATATCCATAAATTATCCAGCATAAAATATGTGATGTAGTTATATACATAGCATTAAATTATGCAACAGCTACAATAATTCCTTCAAGTATGGTCCAATCAAATGTTTGAAAAATACTTTTTTTAATAATATTAAAAATAATATTTCTTTTTCGAAGTTAAACATTATAGGTTGCATTCATCAATACTAAACTAATAATGGTCAATGGAAAAATTGATTGTTAGAGTCCTACCTTAGGAGATACATAATGATTTTGTAACCATATTTAAATTTAATTAATAAGACTTAATACTTACAATAAATTTTTACCGTGGATATTATTAACCTGTAAATAGACTTTGTCACAATACTAGGGACCAATACAATGGCTTGTCAATACCACATTCCTAGAACCAATAACTTATTCCATAATCAAAATATTTTATAAAGTTGTAGTCTAGCTTATAGATGAAATATCTTTTTCCATCATAATCCAATGATACAATTTCAAAAAGATTGTGATTTTTTAGTCTAACTTATAGACTAAATGTCCCTTTTCATGACAATCCAACAATACGATTTCAAGCAAGATTATAATTTTGTGTTATTTAAAATACATTTTTGAATGCATAAATGGATTCAACGCCTTAAAAAACCCCTAGAGCACTTGAATTCTATAGATTAAACAAATTTAACTCAAGTTTTTTTAAATATCTCCTTGATTTTGGTTAATATTAATGTCATATTGTGTATAAGTTAGACTATGTCTTTAAAAAAAAGAGGATATACTTTTGATACATATATGAACCCTCTACCCTCACTACTAAAAATACTCCATGGATATTACATAGAGATTGAATCAAAGTTTTGATAAAATTAAAAATGAGAATACTTTTATATATGGAGATGTGAAAATTATATTTTGTCAACCTAGATCCATCTTAACTCTGCATCTACCAAAAGCGAGAGGGATCAAATCTTTTTTCACTCCAAAATAAGTTTACACCTCAAGCGATTCGATCCCTCTCGGTGTGTTAGATCAAGAGTTAAGATAGATCTAGGTTGGTAATAAATAAATAAATAATTTGTTATATATTTTAGGTTTTTCTTTTGGTAAGTCAACAATTTTTATTATATCATGAGAATATTACATCGTGAGGAGTTTTGAGAGAGTGCAAAATTGGCCTCACTCTCACCAGATTTGTTGGACTTCCAATACAAACAAAACAAAACGGAGACAAACTTTACAAAACAAGACCTCACTACATCCATAATCCATCATGAAAAAAATTACCCAGAAAGTATAGGGAGCCAATAAACATTCATGCAACTAAGGAGGAGGGTCGGGGTTGACCTCTGTTGCTTGGGAAACATTTTTTGGGTGGCGAAAGGCTTCATGGATGTGACATTCAACATGGGTCGTGAGAGTTTCAAACCTCTCCATGCAGGTCTAGAGATGCCTCTGGTTCCTTCTCAGTGTGGCCTGTCAGTCGAGGATGTGACATTGGTTCTAGCAAATGACAGTCAAGCAACCAACCAAATCAACGTTGTCCTCATTCTGACCTTGAGATAGTTGGTCAATTATGCATTGGAGCAAGTGAATTTGAGCTTCGATAGAGTCAAAAAGGTGCAAGTAAATTAGCTTGGCCAGGCAATTTCCTGATTGGAGGATCTAATTATATATGCCCCTCATGCTCCTCTCTTCCCTGAATTCATCCACCCCTCCTCAATTGTCCTCATTGTCGCTGCATTTGGAATGGCCAACTTTCCTCTTGAAACCCCACTGGTATGGTCTTTCTCTCTAGCACACAATAACTCATCCCCACGAGCGCCCTACCTCTCCTCAAGCTTCTTACCATGCCACCATAAAAAAATATCTTGTTGAGGTTGAAACCACGGCTGACTTTTGTTATGTCAACAACCCAATTGAAGCTACAACACACTACATCACATTCAACAGGGTTTCGTATTGAGGACTCGACTCTAACTTCATTGACCTCCAACCAAAGGACTAGCGAATTTTGAAACCTCAACCACCGAGAGCGCTAAGGGGGCCTACTCCTTTCCCCCGCTTGAGCAAGGCCATGGAACACCTAGTGTTTGGAGGTACTCCTTTCCACACATAAATAGTTAAGAAACACCTGACAATAAACAAACGGACAAGAAATTACCCAAGAGGAAGCATGTGTCAAGTTGAGAGCTATATTAGCGTCCACAACAGTGTCATCATGCTTCCTCTCCTTGCCACAGTTCGCCCAATGTCTAGCTTTCTGCACACCAGGGTCCTAAGACAACTAACTACATCGGAGACTGAGAATTAAAATGAACTAGCCAATGAGAAGGACCATATTTCCAGGCATGTCCTACCACCTACAGAGGGATACAGAGTCGAGGAAGCTATCCTTGGCACCAACTCTATTACTACAAGTACCTAGACCCATATCTTTGCAAAATATAATACCAAGTGATTCAGTTACCCTACTTAATAACCTTTGGTCTGCGTCAAGAAACTTCGTTGGGTAAGCTCCCAAGATGCAATTACTCCAAACCATGATTATTTGTTGCCCCATGTGAGGGAGGAACGCCTTATGTCCTGTCGTCTACCTTAGGAAGCACCCCACCAAGGGTTTTTTCTTTATTATTTTAATAAATTATCTAATTTTCATTTATTAATTTTTATAAACCTTCCTCTTTTCTCTAAAAAATTAATATTGAATTATTTTGTATTACTCTACTTCTATCGTATAAAAAAATTCTATTTATATTTATAAATAAATTAAAACCACAATCTAAGCGTTTTGAATAAAATTATATCTTTTATAATAAAAATAGTTTTTTAAATACATAAATAAATTCATGGTCATAAAAAAACTCTGAAAACATTTTAATTATACAAATTAAACAACTCAACTTTACTCTTCCAAAATCAAAATTCTCGTAGAATTACTAAAAATTATACTCACAATCAAAACCAATTAAAAGACAATCCAATACTAAAAATATTGAACTTAGACAACAGGAGCACACCTCCAAACCAATTAAAAGACAATCCAATACTAAAAATATTGAACTTAGACAACAGGAGCACACCTCCAATATATTCACAAAGGACTAACATAAAAAATTTACTTTTTACATTTGAAAGGTAAGGTCCAATAATTACCTTATCATATTTAAATCGACCAACTCACTATTAACACAAAAGTGTGAACAAAAGGTTTGCATAAATTAAACTGGAAACAATACGTAACTATTTAAGATAGCATTTAGAATTTGGTCATTCTATAATATATATTGTTATTTTGTAGGTTTTGTTTTTTAGTTTGAATTTCTTCCCCTAGTTAATGGGGGAGGAGGACACTGATATTTTCTTCCTACTTTTGCAAAGAAATAGGGAGTGAAGGGAGTCTTCTTTTGAGAGGTTGAAATTCTTCATCTAATCATTAAAAAAAAAAAAAACCAATGAGTTTTTTGGGATTTTTTTCTCTTCATTTTTGTAGACTTTGAATCTAGTGGGCTTCTCTTGATTTAATAAATTAGTTTTATCTAACTCTACCTTTTCTTCTTTCACATTTTCTTATTTAAAAATGGTTCCAAAATCTCCTTAGTCATTTTTTAATGATATCGATTTTTTTGGATAATGGATCTTTGGAATTTCCTTCCTTGTGAACTTTAAATCTAGTAACTCTTTTTAATTTGATGTACTAGTTTGATCTATCTTTCCCATTTCTTTTTCATTCAAAATCTTCAATATGTTGTTGGATAAGATGGAGGGTTTCTCTCGCGTATTTTTACATTCTAAAATCCCTTCCTTAGATTGTTGCTTCTTATACATTATAGGTATTTATTTAAATAATTGAGATCGTTTAAAAAGGTGGTGTTTTATTGAAGTGTAAGGCATATTTTTGTGAAATAGTCATACTCATAGTAAATATTGTACTCCAAAAATATTTTATAATAGTGTAATAGTTAAAAGACTTCAAAATGACTCCAACCCTTTATATTAATTTAAATTAAATAAGTTTGAATCATTTCCTAAATCTATATCTAAACAAATTCTTATCCATACATAACTTATTTTAAATATTTAATTCCACGCAAAAAATGTGTGATAACGTCATGGCCAACCCCAAAATAAGGACCCTCTTCTTTGTTACCAATCATATGTCACACTCATATTGAGAAATATCGCGACGACATAATTCTAATACATACGAATTCGAACTTGCAGTTTGACTTGCAGGTGGTTGGTTATGCTCTTGGTGTTATAGTGGCAGCTATGACGTTTGATTCTGGGTCTCCCATTAATTAGGCCAGCAGTTACCGATTCACCATGTGGTTAAAAAAAAATAAGAGCTTCTAGTGCAAAATTATAGCTTTTCTCTTGGAAGAGGTTTTGGTGTAGAATCTCGTGATTTCCCTCAGAAGGGTTTGAACTTTTAAAAGAATCTTTCATATGGTATCTTATATGAATAGGGTTTCAATCTAGTTGACACTATGTTTTGGATTTTCATTTGAGTAGTTGACAGTATGTTTTGGATTTTTATTTATCTGGAGTATTGATGGCGTCCCGCCTTCCTCGAAAGTATCCTTCCGTCATTCTCGAAATATCCCGCTGATATGACTGACCGTCCTGCAAACCTTTATGTTGACTTTATGGCAATGGTACTTGTTTCGGTATATGGGTTTAGGGTTGTGACCTGCGTTACCGTTTGGTAACCTACATCCGCCGGTTCATCCTTATATCTTCCCGCGTCCTTTTGTCAACCCTTCCATTATCACTATGCACTTTCCATTATTCGGCTCCAGCTCTGCTCCGCGGGTTTCGTCCTCTGGTTTTTGGTGTTCAACCTGGTTCTGTTATGAATATCCTGGCACTGTAACGTTATGGAGGTAGGCTTTAAATGTTTTCAAAGGTGACCCTCGGCTCTGTACAGTTCCAAATTTGCTTTCTGTTCATTGGTAGGGTTTATTATTTATTCCAGGGCTATCTCTGTCGCTTAACCACTGGAATCATTCTGCTACAGGTTGCCGTTCAAGTTTATGTGCTTTGGCCTCACAGTCAGGTAAGCTCAGGTTCCTTTTGAATTGTTTTAGCTTTTCTTTCTCCAATTCTAATGTTTCCGCCACGGTTCTTCAGGCTTTCATGGTGGCTTGTTCTCGAAGCTCTGTCCCTTCGATGCCAGGTAACAATTCGCTCAAATTTTCTTCAGTTTTGTAGTTAGCTATTGACATACACCTGTGTCTTTACACTAATTCGTGTTCCTTTGTACTGTAGGTGACTCGGCTCTGTTGATAGACGCGGCTCGGTGGTCTTGGCTATCTCGGCATTCATTGTATTTCTTCGTCTGCTTTAAACGGGTAGTGTTCCCCACACTCACATGTCTTTTAGAGGTTCTGTAGAGGTTTTGTAGACTCTTGTAGGTCACGGTTATCGCCTGCGCGATGAGATTTTTGTTGGGTTGTCTCCTTTAGACGTAGTAGCTCTCTGCAGTTGTGCGCTGGTTCCTTATTTCTAGTTTTTCCGCCTTGTAATGTAATTATTTTTACAGTTGGTCTTTCGTTCTGAGGCTTGGACCTCTGGTTGTGCTAAACCCTTCCTGGTATGTCATTACCCAGTCATTTGATGAGCTGGGTTGTCGTGGTTTTTGAAACCCCCTTTCTGTACTGGTTGTTTTGGATAATGAAACGCTCAGTCGCGTTATGGCTGTGCCAATTTCTCAAATGTTGTTACTTGTATCTTGCTGCTCGAATGTCAAATTGTAATTTTTGGTTCTGCTCTTAGGTTCTGGTTTGGTTTGGTTATAATGCGCGGATTTGTTTAGAAGCTCTGAACAGTAAGCAAGGGTTTGTACAATCTTATGAAATGTTACAATATTTAGATTTACTCTGCTACGGCACTTAACTCTCTAGTTAATTAATCGAGGGGTTCTTGTGGAATACCTGTGATTCTTCTATTCGTGTGTACCAACTTCTGTTTCTTGTGTATGGAAATGTCTTGCCTGTCAGCGTCCGCTACTATGCATTCGTCTGGTGTTGACCTGTGTGTATGCGTCCTTGGATGTGTTCTATCGGACAGTATGTCGACTGTCTCGCCTGCTCCACTTATGAATCGTATCTGTCTTTTATATCAAACACGATTGGATTGTACAGTAACTTATATTATGATGCAAGAAAAATAGACTATTACAGTGATGTTTAAAAGAATGAATCAATCATAGAAAATCTATTTTGAAATGACAATCTATTTTGAAATGACTGTAGTTTGCTTTGTTTCTTTCGTCAGAGAGAGGAATCTTTTACAATCATATCCCTGCTATCTTTAAACTCAAAGAACCTAACTGTTCTTTCTCAGTGGAACTGTCCCAACAGATTTGGGCAACTGTTTTTTTCCAACTGTCTATAACTAATACAATGCTTTTAAAAGAAAATTAATTTAACTAACAGTTATGTTTCTGTTTCTAATTCCTAAATAAGACAGAATCAATGCATGAACTAATTTAACCGAATCCTATCAGCATATAAAAAAAAGTAAATAAAACAAGTAAATGGAATAAAATAACCGACAAGGCTTTGACACCTGTCCAGTTATACGTAGTGACTGTGTGTTATGTTTCTCTCTGAGACTGCCAGCCTCATTCTGCCTCCTCCTCTGAGACTGCCAGCCTCATTCTGCCTCCTCAGAGCTGGATGCTCCTCCATCAAGTATGGTTTGAAGTGCCATTTTGGGTTAAATTTTAAAAATTATGTTTAGTAATAATTCTCGGAGAGTAGGTGATTCATGTTATAAATTTTATTTTGTTGGGTTGATATGTTTTCTTTTTTATCTAGTGATAAATGATAAATTTTTGGTATATTTCACTTGTAAATGGTTGGATATATTATTAGTATTATAATGGTTAAGTTGAAAATTTTGATTTAGATTGAATTTTGCTCATATTACTCTAACAAAATTACAGATTTGCCATAACTAAAAAGGCCAAAGCCAAAAACATCTCTTTAATGCATTTCTGTTTGTTAGATCATAGCTAAGACGAATGGTTTCCAAGAAGACCAAGGTTCAATGAGGAATATTAAGCACCATGCACTAAGTTAAGTCAATGATTGATTCACGCCTCTACATCTAGTCCAATGGATGAGAATAAAATAATATCCAATGGACAGAAGAATAGAAAGGCAATAAGGAGATTAGTGACTTAATATATGGTACTTAATATTTACCAGCTCCAACACAGAATCTGTAAGCAATGCGTAGTGTAAGGAAGCTATGTTTTTGCAGAGAAAACAATGGGAATTCAGGCAAGATGTTGACAAAATCTAGTAAAAATTTTTGGAAATTCCAATTACATATCAAATTTTAAGATTTTGTACATTCTTGAAAAATATTGAACCCATTTCCATTATAAAAAATGATTCAAGCACTCCCTTTTACTAAAGCAACTAAATAAACCCTACATGCCGACGAATGGGCACTGTGAGACAAAATCGTTAGTCTCCTTTTTAAAGTTGCCATTACATCCATTTATTACAAACTGGCATAACGTTTGCCATAACTTTATATTATTTTTCAATGTGCAGGAATTTGCTTATATTTATATGGCTTGTTTTAATTATTTGTTAAAAATAGTTACAAGTCAGCCCGTGCCAAAGAACAAATTGGTTTGAAATGACCGCAAGTATGGAATTCCACAGCTTGAATGCTACAGCCTGTTAACAAAATCTAATATCTAACGTTCGGTAATTAACTGAACCAGAATTCATTTGAATCAATAACAGAAGCATGTGACTTTTCTAACAAGGAATTTCTTTCATTGGTTGAATAGTTTAATTTTATAGATATTTTACAGAGTTATAATGTAATAAGAATTTCTTTCATGGGTTGAATAGTTTAATTTTATAGATATTTTACAGAGTTATAATCTAACAGGAATTTCTTTCATTGGTTGAATAGATTAATTTTATAGATATTTTACAGAGTTATAATCTAACAGGAATTTCTCTCATTGGTTGAATAGTGAATAGTTTAATTTTGTAGATATTTTACACAGTTATAATCTAACAGGAATTTCTTTCATGGGTTGAATAGTTTAATTTTATCGATATTTTACAGAGTTATAATTTAATAGGAATTTCTTCCATTGGTTGAATAGTTTAATTTTATAGATATTTTACAGAGTTATAATCTAATTCGAATACAATTATGACTGAACAAAATTGAAAAGGCAGTGATTCGTCATACCCAGATTCAGATTCTAGAGTAATATTATGTTCATGTTCAATGTTTTTACGAAGATTATATCTAATTTATGAAAACAATCTCCCTGCTGCAACTCTGAATTTGGTTCCGGCGAATGAGGATCCATATATGCCTGTCGGGTCTATGAGGACGGTGCTCATTCAATCACCTGTCGTTTTTCGAGGTGACAGTTTGGAATAAGCCCACCGCCCAATTTACTAACCCACTTAATAAAGTTCAAGTCGCCAACCTAAAGTTTGTGACAGGTTCATTTGACTAACAGAGGCCTGGCCTCTCAGCCATTTCTCATTACCTTACCGCTCAGGTTCCTGTCACATTGAAAAATTGATTTAATTCTTCATTTCTGCGTCAAATTTTTTAATAATCTACTGTCCCTGCACAAATGACAACAATGGGAAACTGGAGGAATCTCAGTTTGTAAAGTTCTATTGGATCACCATCCCACTATATGGACTCTGCCCCCAAGTTCAAACTAACCCACCTAACAAAGCTTCGACTTACCAGTCAAGTAGGTTGTGACAGATAATGGTGTGATAAACAGAGGCCTCGGATTAAAAACAAAAAAGCACATAGGCCTCTGTATTTCAAAAGGTCATAGTCTGTTTTGGAAGTTTTTTTTTTTTTTTTCTAAGGCGTTGCTTTAAAACCAAAACCTTTATATTTTAAAATGTAGTGGTTTATTTTTTTTATATGTTTTGGAAATTTTTTAGGTTATATAATTTTTTCAGAATCTAATAGAGATTTGTTAGAATCACAAGTTTGAGTTATAAATAATCCACAATCTAAAAGTCCAAAAAAGATTTTGGATGTTGAATCATATAGTGATCAAAAACCCAATTTAAACAATACAAATCAAAATTTAAGAAAAAAATTCAATAGAGTTTTGTTAGAATCACAAGTTTGAGTTATAAACAATCCACAATCTAAAAGTCCAAAAAATTTTGTGGACGTTGAATCAATATAGTGATCAAAAACCCAATTTAAACAATACAAATCAAAATTTAAGAAAAAAATTCACCAAATTACGACTAAAAACTATAAAAGAAAAAAAATGATCATCTTTTTAAAAAACAACACAAACGCCTCGCATACATTTTTCATTATTTTACCCACCCAATTTTATGGATGTTGAAAAGTAATAAACCATTTACACATTTAAGAACTAGCAATTGCCCCTAAATGTGCAAAGGTACACTGAAGGAATAGAAGATTTGGGAAGATCATCTTGCCACTCACTCCAATGCAAGCATCATTATTTGTTTCTATGAGTGAAACAAAATCACTTCTTGATAAGAATATGTAGATGATGGATATCTAAAGTCATTCAGTGACGTTACAAATGGGCACACAAATCTCTGAAGAGGACTCCACTTGTTAGATTTTAACGACTAATGAGAAAAATTAGGCTACATAGTCGGCCAGTTCGACGAAAACCACTTGCAATGACCTTGAAGGTGTCATGCAATACGAAATTGAATGTGAATGTTATAACTTGAACTTGCCAACACCACTACCGAAACACTTCCACTCATCAAATTAGAATAGAGCAAAGCATTACTCAAACACCTCAACAATGGTGATGAAGATGAAAGGGATAATTAACAGCCTCTTACTTATCATGTGTGCGTGTGTATGCTTATGTAGAAAATCTGATGGTAGGTTAACCGGATAATGCGATATAAATCAAAGCAAAATACTATAACCTACTTCTACTATCAATTTGAGGAAACTTAAAGATCGAGCTGAACAATATAACCAGAAGAAGAAGAATCATTCGCACAATACACATGAAAATACTTTGGGAAAAGCCTCAGCTAAAAACCCCACACTATTGTATTATCATGCATGGTGGAAATACATAGGAATTATACAAATCCTTAGTTCTCACAGCTAGCCAGCTTTCAGTACAATTCTCACAGATGCTCACAGGCAATCTTGGCTTCTCTCCAGCCTTCCTCTCTGCCCTCTAAGCTCCTATTTCCTTGCGATGTTCCTTGTGGATGATTCCCTATTACCAAGTGGAAAACCTCCTACCAAGTGGATGATCAATCCTCCAAAACTGCACAATCCTCAAGGATAAATCCTTGACTGCACGCATGAGTTTTCTCCCTGAGAAAATACATGCATCTAATAGTACGTTGTCCTTGACTTTAATCTCAACTGGGCCTTTCTCAGAATAGACATGCATGAGCTTCTGATGAGGGAATCTTGAGTTAACTAGAGTAACACTAGTTAAGTGCATTAATGCATCAACTAACTGTTAACTCACTATTAGTTCCTCAAACAGTTTGGAACTAATTTAACTGGACTTAACTCAGTAAACTGAGTTAACTAATTACAACTCAAATATAACTCAATCTTATCTCCTTAATTTAAGGGATAACTCTTGCATGACTTCAGAAAGACTTCTAACTTGAATTTCTCCAACTAATTAATTTAAAATTAATTAATTAATTATTTCCAAGTAGTTGTTAAGACTAAATTCGATTTTAATTCACAATTTAACTCAAAGACAAATTAAATTGGAATATTCTTGTTGCCATATTTCAACAGCTTACACCCCTCTCAGCTATTGATCCATACACAAATTACTGTTTTGTGGTGTTTTGTGAGAATATTGGATATATAACTTTAGTGCCTTCCACAGAAATCTAAACTAGGTTTTGGTCACAATGGTGAGGAATGTTTCTACAATGGGATTTGATACATCTAGTGTTAATTAGGGGCAAAACAACTCCAGTATGGTTTATGGGGTTTCCCAATTTAGGGGAGACTTAAGCTCCTCCAATTGCAAACAGTGTGCGGAGACTGCAACTAATTATATTATATCTGACATTGATGGATGCAACAAAACTTTTGCATTTGTTATGTCGAACGACTCCTTCTTACATTATGACAATCATAGTTTTTCCAACTATTTTAGTGAGAGCACCAAAAACTATGTTTGGTGCAACCATGCAAAAAATAGTCAGGCAAATCATTAGGGGTTAGCTCATAAATATTCTTTATAAAGTTGCGAAGAGTCCCAGTCTTTTTGCGGCAGATAAAAACATTGTGCCTTATAATTCAACAAAGCACATCTACAGCTTGGTGGAATGTTGGGGAGCTTTGTCCAAAGAATTTTACCAGGCATGCCTACAATTTGTCTTGTTCGTAATATCGAACGATTGCATTGTTGGAGCTCTTGGATCAAAATTCAAATTTGTGAACTGCTACTGGTGTTCTGATCTTTTTCCTCTTTTCAATGCTTCGATTATCTCGCCATTTCCCTCACTGTTGTCGTCACGCTCGCCAACAGAAATCCCTCAAGTATCAAACAACTTCTTTCACATAGCCATGTGGTCAAAAATTGTTGAACGAAAGAAGATGAATTTGAGCCTCTACGATTCACTAAATCTGTTCAACCAAACCCATCATAAAAATACTTTTAATGTAAAAAAAAAAATACTACTATAACATAACAATATATATTTCAAAATTTTAAACAAAAAAATTATTGGGTATCTTCCACCTCGATACACATTGGAAGCCACGATGTGTACCAATCTCTATTTATTAGATATCTAAGATCAATATTAAAATCTCTAAAATTAATATTTTAAAAAAAAAACAAAACAAAAAACAAAAAATCTAAAAAAGATTTAGAGGAAGCCACATATCTCGAATCTCTATTTTTTAAATATCTTTCACGTAGAAACACATCAAAAGCCACTGCTACTACTGCACATAACAAACTCAACGACATGCAAACATAAAGTATTGCCTCTCATTTTCTCTCGTGGTTTGGAAAGATGGTCATGGAAATGGAAATACAAACATCCGAGTCCAGCTGCTTTGTGGGCAACTCGTTTGGGCGGGGCAACCAGATGTGCTTCTCCAACCAACCGAAAGGGATGGCTATGACAATGACCAAGACCCACTTGAGTCTTGGCTATATGGTGAGCAATGGTTTCATCGAATTCATTTTGATCAAAGGTAGACATTAGATTTTTTATTTCTTCTTCCATTTCGCGCCCTGCAACGATGTAATCATGGAAAAAGTTTTTATTTTCGTCACTAACCTCCCTACACCGACCCTAATTGTAAGGACCTCGAGTTGCAAGGGTGGTTAGGCGAGGGCGCGCAGTGTGAAGGCGCGGGCGATTCGAACGAACCGCAACACGCGCGAAGGAAACGTGGAGAAATGTGACTGAGTGGTGAACGGTCGGTTGTATATACACGTGGGCGGGCAAGCCAACAAATGGACGAGCCGACAGGCGGGTGAGACAATGAGTGGGTGAGCCAATGAACGGACGAGCCGACGGGCCGGTGAGCTAAACAGAAGGTTGAACCGATGCGAGTTAGGAATTTCGATGGGTCAGCCAGGCGTCCCCACATGACGAACGATGGGTATAAGAACTCAGTGGTGAGACGGTGGAAGGAATCAATCAATTGATCAGACGAAGTGCGAGCTAACATGGCGGTTTTGCGGTAGGAGCAGGGTGAAGTGCGATGAGCCCGCACGACGGGTGAACCATAAGGTAGAGAACCGTGCGAATGAACTTCGAGCAGGGCGACACGGGCATGTGCACTCGTCGAACAAAGGGCAATTAGACTAAACGGACTCGTGCAGGGTGACCAGCGGGTGGGAGCGCCCGGTGAGGTGAAAACAATAAGTTTTGGGTTGAGAAATGAGGTGCGATGGACGTGTGAAGGTACCCGAGTTGGGTGGCACGATGACATGGGTAGAGGCGCCCGAGTTGGGCAAACGACATGATCATTCCACGAGCTTAACAGAACGCATTCGGGTGAACGTGCGAAGGCAAACGACGAGTTGGGCAAGAGTCGTGTGGCGACCATGTGGGTGTGCCGACAAGCTGGGCTAACCAAGTTGTATCGGTGAATGTAAAATTATTCTGTGTAAATTTGGGGTTTCCTCAAGATTGTAACTTACATATATATTGATATTTCGTGCAGACTCATTATAGGGAGTTTCCCCTACCTTTATACTATTGTGCATTTATGTTTAATGTTGTTTATGGTGAATGTTAATGGTTTTCACTGTGTTATAATGAACACATATACTTGGTAAAAGAATAAAATAAATTAAGTATCGAAAGTAGGCATAGTCCACAATCGCAAGTATTCGTGAAAAGAAAGTGGTCGGTGGTGTTGCACCTCCTATAGTGCGGTTGGAAGAGTATTGCCAGTGTAGGGGTGTGATAGTTGGTATTAGAGCTGATCGGGACAAGGAGTTAATCCCACTGCACTATTGTGACAATTGGTATCAAAGCAGATTCAAGGAACCGTGACAAGAAATCTGAAAGGTGATTCAGGTTGACAGTTTATGGTCTATACAAGATCGCAAAGAAGGCTGATCGCAGAGATGGCAGGGGAACCTCAAGTTGTGACAGGTGAATCTAGCCACAGTGCAGGTGAAGCTTTCATGAACAGGGTATTGGAACGAATGGAGGAATTGGATTCTAATTGGACTTCGAGGATGGCTAAGATCATGAAGGATCGTGAAGGCAATGCGAAGATGAAAGAAGAATTTGAAGAACTCAAGGACCAATACGAGTATACAGAATGGAAGTATACACAACTGGAAGAGGAAGTCAAGGAGATTGGGAAATCAAGAGATCAAGGTTTGGAAAAAATATTGGATTTGCAACAAGCTCTTGACGAAGCTCGAGATAAGATCACGGTGTTGAAGAAGGTCATGAGACATAACTCAGGTGGAGGAGTGTCTCATGTGAAATTCAAGGAACCGGATTCCTATGATGGTACAAGGAGTGCAAAAACTCTTGGCAACTTTCTATGGGACATGGAACAGTACTTGGAACACTTGGGATCACCTGATGAGGAAACTAAAGTAAAAGTAGTTGCTCAATTCTTGACGAAGGATGCTAAGATGTGGTGGCGAAGAAGGATGGATCAGATTGCCAATGGCAGTGTTGATGACATAACTTCGTGGGATGACATGAAGAAGTCTTTACAGACCCACTTCAATCCACAAGATGAAACATGGGAAGCAAGGATGAAGATAAAATACATGAAGCAAACGAGAACTCTGCAAGCATATTAGCGAGAGTTTGCAAGTGCAGTTCTGGAACTTCCGGACATGTTGGAGAGGGACAAGGTATTCAACTTTGTTATAGGACTGAAACCTTGGGCACGGAATGAAGTGAAGAGACAGAAGATAAACACACTTGAGGAATCTTTTGCTGTTGTAGATCGTTTGGTGGAGCATTATGACAAAGCTTCTTTTGAGAAAAATAAGAAGTTCGATAAGCCGAAAGAAAAAACTATGAAAGATGATGCTTTGAAATCGTATGATAAGACGAAGACGAAGAAACCATTGAAGTGTTGGATATGTGAGGAACCACATACGGTGAAGAATTTTCCTTCAAGACTGAAAGTGGTTGTGATGGCACAGTCCAATACGAAGAAAGAAGAGACTTCTGTGGGGGTGATGCAGATTCTTGGAGCTGCAACTGCTACGGAAGCGGTCTCTCGAATAGATCCAGAAAGGAACAGTTTGGAGTATGTTCGACTAAATATTGGGAGTGTTGATGTGCTCACTATGGTGGATAGTGGTGTTACTCACAACTTCATGAGTGAGGATATTGCGAGAATGATTGGCCTGAAATTTGTACCGATATAGGAACAAATAAAGACAGTGAATTCTCCTCCTGATTCCGTGATTGGTGTGGCTGAAAAGGTGGAAACAACACTTGGTGAGTGGACCGGGAAAGTCAACTTCACTATAGTGCAGATTGATGACTATGAAGCTGTGCTGGGAATGGAATTTTTGAGACATTATGATGCAATGATTGTTCCACATTTGAAAAAGTTGTACATTTACGACAGAAGGGAAGATGTACCCATTGGTGTTCCAACCATGGGAGTAACAAGACCCGAGTGTAAGTTGGCAATGATGCAGATGGGGGATGAGAAGCGTATGGATGATGTCTATAAGCAGATGTCTGTTGCAGAGACAAAGCTTATGGAACAGTCACATATTATCAAGACATTGTCAGATAGCATCTTGGATTTGTCTAGGAGGCTGGAGGCAGTAGAGGATGACAATGACGATGATGAAGAATATATGAGGCCAAATGTCCAGGTGGAGGAGCAGGTTGCATATCTACAAAGGATGGAAGTGGAAGATCTAGACAGATGGATTGAGCTGATTAGTGAGGGAGAGCCTTCAGGCTCTGCTCCTTCCACATCTTCTTAGATGACTTAGAAGATGGGGCTCATTGTTAGCTGCTCATGGCAGTGAGTCCCTAAGCATTTGAGCAGGCATCTAGGGGCTTCTTTATGATGACAGGTAGATGATGTAGGAATGAATGTGACTACAAGGTAGCACATTGGCATTAGCATCATGACATCTTGCAGATGGGATGGAGATACCATGGACCTGAGCATGGGTTTTGAACAGATTCTTGATTGAGTTTGAGATTGTGACAGGATGTTGAAGAGACAGCCAACGGTGGCATGGAGAAGGTACATTCTCATGGGTTGAGCGTTATGGTTGGATTAGCTACCCAATCAATTCAATGACATGGGGGCATGCAGTGCACTGGGTTTGTGTCAGATAGATGTCTTGGTTTCGACTAAGATGTTGTGTTGGCTGGAGTATTATGCAAAGGAGTTCACATGATGGAACGACACATGATGGAGATATTTGTATTATATATGTTGCAGGGATGTTTGTAATATATAGACTGGTTAAAGTTGTGAATCAAGAATGGGGCACATACTAATGGATTATGTGGCATGGGTATGGACATCTTAGTGACGGATGGTTGTTGGGGTCGAAAAGGATTTTTGAGGACGACAATGACTTTGGGTGGAGGAGGATGTAAGGACCTCGCGTTGCAGGTAAGGTTGGGCGAGGGCGTGCGGTGTGAAGGCGCGGGCGAGTTGAACGAACCGTAGCACACATAAAGGAAATGTGGAGAAATGTGACCAAGTGGTGAACGGTCAGTTGTATATACCTGTGGGCGGGTGAGCCAACGAACGAACGAGCCGATGGGCGGGCGAGCCAACGAGTGGGCGAGCCAAAGAACGGACGAGCCGACGGGCTGGCGAGCCGACGAACAGGTGAGCTAAATGCAAGGTTGAACCAATGCGAGTTAGGAAGTTCAGTGGGTCGGCCAGGTGCCCCCACACGATGAACAATGGGTATAAGAATTCGGCGGTGAGACGGTGGAAGGAATCAATCAATCGATCAAACGAAGTGCGAGCTAACACGGTGGTTTTGCGGTAGGAGCAAGGCGAAGTGCGATGAGGCCGCACGATGGGTGAACCGTAAGGCAGAGAATCGTGCGGGTGAACTTCGATCAGGGCGACACGGGCGTGTGCGCCTGCCGAACGAATGGCGGTTGGACTAAATAGAATCATGCAGGGTGACCCGCGGATGGGAGCACCCGGTGAGGTGAAAACGATAAGTGTTGGGTTGAGAAACGAAGTGCGACGAACGTGCGAAGGTGCCCGAGTTGGGCAAATGACACGATTGATTGACGAGTTGAACAGAATGCGTTCGGGTGAACGTGCGGAGGCAAACGATGAGCTGGGCAAGAGTCGTGCGACGACCGTGTGGGTGCGCCGACAAGCTGGGCTAACCAAGTTGTGCCAGTGAATGTAAAATTATTCTAAGTGTAAATTTGGGGTTTCCTCAAGATTGTAACTTACATATATATTGATATTTCGGGCAGACTCTTTATAGGGAGTTTCCCCTCCCTTTATACCTGTTGTGCATTTATGGTTAATGTTGTTTATGGTGAATGTTAATGGTTTTCACTATGTTATAATGAAAATATATACTTGGTAAAAGAAGAAAATAAACTAAGTATCGAAAGTAGGCATAGTCCACAATCGCAAGTATTAGTGAAAAGAAAGTGGTCGGTGGTGCCACACCTCCTATAGTGTGGTTGGAAGAGTACCACCAGTGTAGGGGCGTGACACTAATGGACCTGTCTCAGCGATTGCACAGAAAAAATTGAATAGGTAATGTGCAACAAAGGTAGGTCCACAAATGTGCAGGTCAGTGTGGGAGGGTTGTGAGGTCGCTAGGTGGACGCAACTAAAATTAGTTATTAATTTTAGTAATTTTATTGGTTATGTATTACTGTGTTTAAAAAAAATATATGTTTATTAATTTTATTATTTTATGGCTTATTATATTATATTTAAAAAAAAAATAATATTTAATTATAATATAATTAATTATATTATTTAAATTAAAAATTATAGGTTGATATAGTATTTGCATATGAATACATTATTTTTGTCAAAGAAGATTGGGAAGTTGGATTAATTTTTCAATGATAATTATTTAATGTTTATAGAATTTTATTTTTTATTTACTATTTCCATAATTATATAAAATGTATTTAATTTACTTTACAATTTACTTGAGTTGTTAAATTGAACATTTTGTAATTTTTTTATTAAAAATATCATATTTATAGTGTTTTATTTTTTTAATTTTTATCACATTTTAATTTTTTTCTTAAACTTAAATATAATAATACTTTTAGTATTATCATTATTTTGCAAAAGGAAATTTTTTTCCAATGATTTCGTGAAATTTTGACATCTTTATGTCATTCGAAATGTCGACCAAATCCTAACGATGTGATTAATCCGAAAGACTGATATCTATATTATGGATCACGAAAGTCTTAGATCTAACATCTTTATGTCAATTTTGTTGGAGTGTAAATAGATTTTATGAAAGTCTGGATTTTTTTTTTAAAGAAACGGGTAGCATTTTATATTTCAAAACTAGAAACAAACCATGTCCCTTACATTCAAAATTTGTTCTGCTTCAAATATTTCCAAATTCATTTCAAAAGAGAGTTTATTGCTACCCTGTTTATTTTCTACTATTCGGCATACAACATTTATGCCATAGTATCGCCAAAAGATCCCACGGAGTTTAACAAAACAACATATCATATCAACTATACATATTAAAAACAGAAATTATCTACTCGTTGCCTTCCATTTTTTCCAGAGGATTATCCTCCTAAGGTGACTCTACAGGGTGATTAGTTGCCAAATTCCTTTCAGGTTCAAGATGCTCTAGTCCTTCCTCCCCAGTTGCATGAAGTCTAGATGTGGGCACTTCCCTGATCCCGAATACCTCCTTTAACACTCCAACCATCATGGATTCCACCTTAACCTCCACATTGTCAACCTTGAAATGCAATTTGATCATCTTGGTATTTAGATGCTCCATTATCTTCTGTGTTGTGTGTGTGTTATATTCTTTCCACAACTAGTCGCACGTGCTCAGGGGTCACAGGGGGGGCGATAGCCACCTCTGTTCATTGCGTTGGACGCAACCCTCCCTATTTGGGGGTTTACGTTCCCATGTACGAGATCCAGGGCAACGCCCCGGGAAATTTTTTTGAACCCTATATTAGGTGGCCAGACCTACCTATGGTTTTATGCATGGATTTTGCACATGGTTTATGAATGCTTCAACATGTATATATATGTATTGTAACATTAAAAGGAACATAATGAAAAAATCCATTTCGTAATCCCGATTTTGGGATCCAGGAGAAAATCTCTATATATTTGTTTTGTGTTTCTCACCATTATATATTTTCTATTTTTTTAAGAATTTGTTTGCAGGTAATTTCTATACAGGGTTAAAACCTACATTTTGCAACAACTCCAAGTCTTTCTCGATGCCCGAGAGGTGAGTCATCCACCAATTGTTCATGGATCTCCTGTGCTACCTGTTTCCCCAATTGTTCGACCATGGCTGCGATATCTCCCGTGGGATGAATGCCTTGCTCCTACGCATTGTCTATGTTTCCGTTGATGCTGAAAGAAGCCATTTTGAGCACAATCTTCCCCTAGACATGGATAACTCTTAGTTTTAACTGTTGCATCCATTGCCTTAATATAATGCTCTGCTCCTTTTTGAATGATGCACCCATCCTTTCGAATTGAATGATCTTCCCTAATTTCTTATCAGACTCAGCACAAACCGCCATGCCTACAACCACCAATTTTCTTATCGCTTGGACTGCTCTCACTCTTCGCAACAGAGGTGAAGTACTAAGCATGCCTTCCCTGAAATTAGCATTTAATACTAACCCATTTGTCTTCCACTTGGCCATCGTCATGGCATTTAAATATTTATTCCTCCATTTGTATTCGGGAAATCCCATCTATTGGCTCTGACTCTCGAGAAGATGTTGCTAAGCCTCGAAGTGATACTTAGGATAGTATGATATGTCTCCTTTAATGCACCCTTTATTCCTTTTTATATATGGAGTCATATATCTTGATTGATTTGTCATGGAACATGACATATTTGATTATTTGTTTGATCTAAGATCAAAACCCCTTGTTCTAAGGCAACGCCTCTGTTAGCATGATTTTCTGCCTCCCTATTGTTTTCACATTTAACATGGAAAAGATTATAATCTTTGAGTTGACTTAGGAGAATCCCTATTCGAAGAAACATAGGGGATAGTTCAAAGTCAGAATGTTGCCTGATCTTGGAACATCTTTGAATGATGACCATTGAATCTCCAACTATACTTAGTTATTGAAGACCTTTGGATATAGCTATCTTAAGTCCTTACCAGAGCGATAAGGCTTTAGCTTGATTTTTCATTGCATTCCCCAAGCCCCATGCGTACCTTGTTTCAATTGTTCCATCAAGGTTATAGATCACCCCTCCCGCTCCTACCTCCCCTGAATTCCGAAGCAGTTTTAAAATATATTATTTCTTATATTTTTACAATAAATACCTAGTCATAGTCATAGTAATGCTTTCAATAAGGGGAATATTCACTTTTAGGAAAAACATAGTATATGATGTATTGCATTTAATTTTAAAACTATAAGTCACAAAAATATTTTGAGATTAATTTATCTTTTTCCACAAGTTTTATAACCCAATTTTTTTTTGTAAGCTTAGAAGTACCTTTCCATTCATTCATTTCAATAATCAGGCAGGTTACAATCATATAAATCGTTTGGTGGCCTCAACCTACCTAGTGGGAAACCAGGTCTGTTGGTCGTTGAATCGCATTATAAGCCATCCAAAACATAAATAGTTTGAGTTTGTCTAACCAAGCCTTATAAGAATTATACTATGGAAACCAACTAGTAAGCATAAAACTATACATATAAATGCTACATAACATATACAACAAAATTTAAGACAAAATTATCAAGCATGACTTCCAACAGCTATTCATCTAATGATTCCATTGGAGTAGGATCTTTTGCACTTGAACCTGGAAATTCATATTGTAGAAAACATGGAATATTTCGCTTGATGTGGCCTAGGTGGGCATTCTAGTGTTGCAGCTGAAGTTGAATTAGCTAGAGCTCTTTCTGGATGTCTCTAAGACCCAAATTCGAGTCCACATTTCTTGCAATTTTGAGGGAAGAAACCATATCTTTAGCCATAATACATTTCATAAGCCAAAAAATATGGATAGAATGTTTATACAGAGTGAGGCGGCCACGGCTATGACCAGGTTTAGGGAAAAAATCACTCCAATCCTCTTTCAGCAACTCGAGCTCAGCTTTCAAATTCAATTTTTCCTCTCATGTCGCAATCGACTGGTTCACCTGGGCCAGGGTCCCTTCGTAATATGCCTAAACCCTGGCCTGTAAAACCTCAGCATTCATTTTCCTACCCCACTAACATGGAGTGTGACCAGAAGAGGAGCTAGTTTCTTTGCCTTTACCACCCTGGTTCCTATGGCCTCGACCACCACAGCCCAGGGCCTCACCATGAGGAGTCTCCACCATAATGACCACAGTCGGACCACACTTATTTAGCCTTCTCACACCTTCTCGCGCTTGAGTGCCAACCCTCTATACAAAGGCTAGAGGGGGGAGCGGATTAGGCAGACTTGGAGTAGAATCAATGCAGAGAACCACCCAAAAAATAAACATTAAATTAATGTAAGGGCATAAGAACAGAGAAAGCGCCTGACAACATTGCACCACTCTAGAATTCCAACACCCGAGCCCATAAGCAAAGACAAATATGAACCCTCCTGGAGTGTGAGGCACCACCTCAATAGGAGCGGCGACCCCCATGCACCCTTGAGCCCAGAGTCCATAGACTCAGACCTGATCAAAAATCAAAACCCTTAGTCGCCATAGGGTTTTCCAGTACCATTCAGGCTTAGAATGGGAAAACCAATTATCAACATGGAGAGGAAACATTATGAAAAAGATGTGGAAACCAGTAAACATGCACATGCGAGAAAGAATGTTGCCATAAAAGATGGATATCAACATAACATAGTCGAGAATGCCAAGATTTGTAGTCACAGAAACTACTAAATTAACCATTGTTTATTTTCCCCTCCAAACACAAGGCGTATCACTTTCACAAATTGCAGGCCCCAACCCAGAATACAAAATAAGCATGATACCATACCAGACTGAATATGTCAACCTCAAGTAGAGACGAGCAACGTCTGAATATGTCCCTCATGTTCCAGGCGCCACAAACCTGTAGACAATAAACATAGGCTCCCTTAGATGCCGAAGACACCAGTTCAAAAGCCAAACAGATGTTCTTAAATTGACCTTCACTTCCACCACTTGTAGACGTCGAGGTCCACCTACCTTCACATCGTGGATCTGCAAAGATATACAACCCTTCACAATATCAAGATGGGAGAGCGTGTGAGGGCATGGGAGAGACTGCCCACCGTCCCAAGCATTTATTCGCTCAATCATGTCAATCAACCCCATACCGGCCTCCAACTACTTTGCACCTCGATTGGGGGTTATAAACCAAACTTCACAACGATATAAAATAAGAACAATTCTTAAATTCTTAAACAAAGATTTACTTATTTACCATTACTTTTAACAATGCAATAAGTTTTTCACCCTTCATTTTTCTTTTTCTTTTCTTTTCTCTTTTTTTTATATAAACAAAATAGTTAAAAATAGTTTTGCATTAAAAACATAGTCTCATTACAAGGCCAAAGCCTTTACATATTCAATCATTTCGTCCACTTAATAACACTTACATTTCTAGTAACTACCTTTCCTTTTTTTGTTATTTCTATTAATGTTGTATCTATGATGATATCTCCTAAGTACCTTCCAAAAAAAACCTAAAGACAAAATATATATGCAATACATATATCCAAAGAAAACATGCTATCCAGCCTATCTTGGACTGAGAAGCTTCAAAATTATTCTTTGCCAATGTTGTCATTTCTCTTATTCTTTGATTGTTCCTACACAATTGCATCCTCTCATTCTTAATTTTCCAAGTTCTTGTTGTATTCCATGCTCGTAAAAGGTTATGTTACTCTTTGTTAATATATAGCTCCATCCTTTTCAACCTTATATCTAATATAGCCACCTCCTCTTCCAATTTTTCTTCGAGTTTCTCAAACTTCCACTGTAACATCTCACATTTTGGGTCTAGTAATGCTAGATGCGCCTATTTTTCCATTTCCTCCATTTCACTTAATCAATTAAGTAGAGACAAAATATACTCCATTGTCTCAATTAAGCGGTCCAAATGTTGATTCATTTTCTCCTACCCCCTAACAAGAAGAGTCAAAGTGTTTATCTCCATTCGTCTGCTTGTCCTAAGATTTGAAATAACACCTGATAATCCCTGCTTCCTGAAAATTCCTCCTAGACTATGCAATTGAGAAGAAGTTGTCGACCTTTTGTAAATTAACCATGCTTGTGTTCTCACGCTCTTTATCGAGATATCCATTCAATTACAATTAAAACGCATCATGTCGCATTCATGGTGCCATCCAAACATTCGTTGTCGACTTCTTCCCTTGTATCTCTTAGGATTTCCACCATTAAGTTACCAAAGTGCGTGTGTGCCATCCCAAGCGAGGCATTTAAATTGACACCCTACAAACTCCTTTTCCAATTTTGAAAAGAGTTATTGATCCTCTAAATGTCCCACTTGATTGTGTCGTGTACTAGCCTTGGAAAGGTGTTATTATAGAGTGGGTACTTTGATGCACAACCATCAATGTTGATTTATTGCCATTATGATTGCTCTTGATTTGGGCGATTCAATGGCACCAAAAATAAGGATATATATGGAATCCATAATGCCAACCATTTAGCTAGTGAAGTCTTCTACCGCCATTAACTTCATTATATGTATTATGGATTTCATGGAAATTAATGTCCCTTGTCATGGCAACTAATTAAAAATTATTATACTCTAATGTTGATCCATCATTCCTTGATTCATAGTTGCTCCCTTGTTATCCAACCCATCTTCCATTGAGTTCAATTGTCATTTGACATGATAGAACTCAATTATCTCAAAATTCCTCATTTTTACTGAAATTCTTTACAATATAGAGGGGTTAAGGCTACATTTTTCTTTAATTTTGTTCACCTATTGACTGACTATCTTGGAGTCCCCAACAACCGTCAATCGAGAAATTCTTCTTGCAATAGTTATTTCTAGCTCCTGCCAAAGAACCAGATACTCTGCTTGGTTATTGGTAGTGATACCCAAGCCCCATGCATATTGAAGCTCTATTTGGTCATCGGGGCAAAATGCAACCCCTCTCACTCCTGCCAACCTGATTTATTTATTATCTTTTCAATATTATAATTTTCAATTAAGGTTATAATAAAAATTTATTACACCGAGAGGAACTCTCCAGCCCAGCATGGTAGTGATGTTGTAATGTAATGTTTAAGATTTTGACTAAGTCAAATTACATAAAATAAATAAAATAAAATAAAAATATTAGTGTAATGTAAATCTTTTAACTTAGTCAAAATAAAATGAAAAATAAAAACAACTCTAAAAATAAAATAACACTGACCCATGGTGTTGACATATGGTATTGAGAACTCATGGTATTCGTGTGGAGTATATTCTATTTAAAGGGGGAAATTAAATCGATCTAGATCCATATTAACTTTAGATCTACCAAGCCCCGAGAGGGATCATATATCTTGAGATGTGAATCTCTTTTAGAGAGAAAAGAGATTTGATCCATTTGAGTGCTTGATAGGTTTGGAGTTAAGATGGACCTAGGTTGGTTTTAAAATATTTATATACTAGCACACCCACATT
This sequence comes from Pinus taeda, assembly GCA_000404065.3. NCBI lineage: Eukaryota > Viridiplantae > Streptophyta > Pinopsida > Pinales > Pinaceae > Pinus > Pinus taeda. The sequence continues at coordinate 58,387 of APFE030316878.1, read as the reverse complement.
AATAAATGTGGTTGATATACGCCAATATGAGTATATCAATAGCATACACAACTACATTAATAAATGTGGTTGAATGCAATCACACCTCCTTAATAACAAAATATTAGTCAATGTCAACTACAAAAAGAAAACATGCCAACATTCAATCAAGAAAAAAGAGTCTTGGAAAAACAAATATGTAAAATCATTCATTCTAAATAAAGACACCAAGGCATGCTAAATCAGATACCTTAGGGAAAGAAATGGAGCAAAACATTGGCAAGCTAAATAGGAAAAACAACTGCCCTAAATGGTATTGAGAGAGTCGACAAGTAGATTAAGAGAATTCGTAGAGACCAGAGTATTAATAATGAATCATAAATATTTACCAAATAGCAATTACTAAAATAAAATTAATGAAATTATGAGCATAATAAATTATATTTTTATTTGAAAAAGTAGCTCTTCACATTTTACAATAAAAGTTTACACATTGATTTAGAAAATATGTGTGTGATTAATAATTGTGATTTTATAATAATGTTATTGTATTATATATGGTAATGTGCTTCTACACGAGTTTTGGAAATGTGGTTTTAAGCGAGTAATCCGGTAAAGTTACTATAATATCCTTCTCGCAACATTACAATTGTAACAACCCTAGGTTAAAAGTTCATGTAATAAAGTTAATAAAGGAAAAATAAGACCAAGGTCATGGGACACTTATGCCAAGCTAAATGTTGGGAAAAATATCCTAGTGAACATCACTTGTCATGTTTATGGCTAAGGAAAATTGGCAAAGGCAATGACAAAGGCTTTGAAAAGGCAAAGAGACATTAATTGACATTTTTTTATGAAAATAAAGGGAGGTGAAAGGTCACAAGTTGCATGTGAGGAGGAAATTAAAGGAAAATAGAGGAAAAATGAATAAATTAGAGGCATCAGTAATAAAAAGACATCAAAGCATTAGTTGGTAGTCTTTAGTCAGTTTTGTTTTGGAATTAGTCTCGGAGAGGAGAATAGCACCACGATGAGAAGGAAAAGGAAGTAAGAAAAGGAAGGACAAGGAAAGCAAAGGAAGGAAAAGGAGAGCAAAGGAAGGATAAGGAAGGCAAAGAAAGCAAGGATCAAGCAAGGAAAGATAGGATCGGGCAGCTTCAATAGGAATACTAGCAGGTAACAGATTACATGTGTATTTCCTGGTTGGTTTTGGCTTGCATGGTATATGCATGTGTGTACTTTGGTTTCTTTGTTGTCGGTGGCATGGAATTTGGGTTTTGACAGTGGTTTTAGCCTTGCCTTGCCATTTTCGGATAGCCATGGTGTGATGGGATTCTTTCTTGGTTGAGCTTTGGATTGCTGGAAGGTTTTGGATCCAAGTGAATTGGTCTCAGGAAAATCCCAAGGGTTAGGTGTGGAGATTGTTTTCTCTGGGAAGCCTTCAACATGTGGGTGGATATAGGAAAATTCCTCAAGGGACGGTGAAGGAATTCCGAGGCATCCAAACTCGGTTTGGTTTTGTGATCCTGGGACCGGTTTAGGTGAGATCATGGTATGTGAGGGTGGAGGTGGTTTAACCTTTGTATTCCCTTAGTTTTTTATGGATTTGTTTATCCCATGAGATCCCACATTCATGCTTAGAATATGGCATGGAGTGATTGGCTTAAAGAAATATTTGGTTCAGCCCAATCTATGGTCGGGTGGTATGTGGAAGTGCCTGACTTGGTTGGCTTTTTCATATGGTTAATAAGAGCTAAGTTTCTCTTACTTTTGATGAGTAAGCGTACTTTTTATTATGTGGTTTTAATGGTTTTTCTCTCATTGTTATTTATTTGGTTATATGTTGGTTATGAACATGGTTAATTGACAGATCTAAGTATGGCTCTTATCACATTTCATTCAATGAATGTTTGGTTAATGAATGCATGACCTAATTGGTGTTATCAAACTATAATGAGAAGGAATTTCCCTTCCTATTTAACCTCAAATAAGTTTTCAGATCCTTATGTTCATATTTGCATTCATGACATGTAGGTTGCATGTTTACCATGTGTTTGACGGAATTTTAGTCCTAGTTGGGAGGGGTCAGGTAAATTTTTGGTTTATAATATTTATTTCTATGTCATTTATCATTTCTGGAAGTTTCATTGAATTCTAGGCAGAGACCTGAGTCCTGGCCCTGAAAAAATGGCTTATAATTTAGGGTCCCTAGCATAGAAATGACTGGAAAAGTCCACAATCGCATGGAGGCAGGCTTATCAGTGCGACTGGAGGGCTACAATTGCTTTCGTTCCTTGGCAAAGGGAGCAGATGAGGCTATAGGTCAATGAAAAAGAGAGTTATCTTAGGGACTAGACACCTGGATAGGTTGGGTTGCTCCTAGAAGTCCTGTAACACATGAAGGAAGTCAATAAGGTCTTAAGTTGTCAACTCCATTTCCTTAAGGTCGTATCAGAGGTTGAGTCTTATCATAGTGACCCTCAACTCATGTTTACCCCGGGAAAGTTAGTGAAAGTGGGTAAATGTGGGAGGAGATGGTTACAACAATTAAATGAAGTGTCCCATATTTTGAGATTAGTTACATCTGTTCTCATTAATAGTAAAAAAAACACCCATATCAAAGTACTTACACTTCATTTATGTTCAATCAAAATACAAAAAACTACAAATCCAAAGTATTAATAATAATTTCTTACAACGAGTTAAATGTAACATAAATTCAATTGACACAAAAAATCCAAACCTCTATATAGTTCAGCCAGTGTAACTAAATCCTACCCCAAATCCAACCTACAACAAATTATATCGATATCTGAGTCTACATATTGAAACTAAATCTAAACCCACAACCAACCTACAACAAACTATAGAGATATTTGAGATCGACATATTGGACGACTCATCCATCACACCAAGAAGAAACTCCTTCAATTTCCTTGCACTAAAAACGCCATTCATATTTATTAAAAGATGGAAATTAGGCGGTAATTTGTCTATGATTGGAACATTTTGTCCTTAAGAATTTTATAATTCACAGTTATCAACTGAATGGCAATTAGGTTGTACTTTTTCCATGACTTGGACAACCTCCCATTGAGAATTTGGTTCTTCCATGTTAAGTTTTCTTAGAGATATATTGTTCTTCACTTTAGATAATTACAGTTCATCATTAACATATTGAATTCACCCCACAACATCATAACATTATTCATTTTTACAACATTATCCATCAAAATCTGCAATTATATAAAAACAACAATGTCATCATCAATGTAGCGGGACATAAAGGAACAATAGAAGAAAAGGATTCACACATAAAGACATCAGGATTAGTCAGAGACCAGGGAAAAACCCCAAAAGGGGGGAAACCCTTTCAAATTCTTCTTCTTATTAGATTTTCATAAAATGTTCAACAAAGAGAGAGTACAATGATCCATATCTTCAACCATTAAATTATTGAGAAAAATCAAATAAACAACATCCAAGAGATGAACCCAACAAATGTCAACAATCAAAACCTTGATTCAGAAGCCTACGGTCAATTGTTGAATTTTACGGTCAACTGAAAAATCAAACCCTAGTTTCCAAATAATCACATGTAGAGAGTGTACATGCATGCGGATGAAACCCTCCAACCACACTCATGATCCTGTGTGGCTGCGGTTGAAATTGAAAAATACATGTGTCATCCCTGCAGCTGGAAACCAAAACCCTGGATCTCATGTGCGAGCTTTGAACCCTGCAATTTTGGACCTATATGAACCAATCTCCACGACCACCTCATACATGTGCAAGCCAAACCAAATAAAGAAGAATGATCATGATGATTTCCAAATGAGGGTCACTCGACTTGTATTTATAGCCATTCGAGGGTGTCCAATTTCTCTTTTGGGTTGACTTGTCCATTTGTGCACATGTGGGCTTCAATTCAAAACTACACTTCCCTTTGTCCAAATTGAGTGCTTCAACAGTGAAAATTGGTCCTCTCAAAAAGAGGAATCTAATGCCATGTTTGGAATTTTTCACTACCAAATTAACATCCCATTCAATCATTGAATTCAAAAAAATATTAAGAATATTAAGAAACTCTAAAGAAAAGCTACACAAATTCCCAACCCTTATCATTACCCCTCTTATTAAGGGTGGAAACAACTGCATTCCTCATCAGGAGGAACATAATGATGGCGTGATCGTTTTCATGATGAAATGAAGCTTGAATTTTTGTACAATGTGTTTAAACCCACGTAGTTGTTGTTCCATGCGTCTACCACTTCTCTGTAACTAGAAATCAAATTACAATCCAAATAATGTGAGATCATTACTAGAAAGGATAGCAAGCCTCTAAGATAATGGATTGAAATGTATCTCCACAACCGACTCTGCAGGAAATCTTGCTCGAACTAATTTTTGGTGTCCTTTCCAGCTTTCTTCTTCACAATCACGCAGATTAACAAAACAATCCATCGCCCATCTGAAAAGACGATCCATCGCCCAAACATAATGCACATTATTCATTTTTACAACATTATTCAATAAAATCTACAATTATATAAAAACAATAATATCATCATCAATGTAGCGAGAAATAAAGGAACAATAGAAGAAAATTATTCAAACAGAAAGACATCAGGATTGGTCAGAGACCAGGAAAAAACCCCACAAGGGGGAAAACCCTTTCAAATTCTTCTTCTTATTAGGTTGTCATAAAGTGCTCAACAAAGAGAGAGTATAATGATCCATATCTTCAACCATTAAACTATCGACAAAAATCAACTAAACAACATCCAAGAGATGAACCCAACAAATGCCAATAATCAAAACCTTGATTCAGAAGCCTATGATCAACTATTATTGTCTGTGGTCAACTGTTGAATTTTGCGGTCAACTGAAAAATCAAACCTTAATTTCCAATCACACGCAGAGAGTGTACATGCATGCGGATGAAACCCTCCAACCACACTCATGATCCTGCATGCCTACGGTTGAAATCGAAAAATACTTGTGTCATCCCTGCGGCTGGAAACCAAAACCCTGGATCTCACATGCGAGCTTAGAACACTACAATTTTGGACCTGTACGAACCAATCTCTGCGAACCACCTCATACATGTGCAAGCCAAACCAAAGAAAGAAAAATGATCATGATGATGTCCAAATGAGGGTCACTTGACTTGTATTTATAGCCATTCGAGGATGCCCAATTTCTCTTTTGGGTCGACTTGTCCATTTGTGCACATGTGGGCTTCAATTCACAAATACACTTCCCTTTGTCCAAATTGAGCGCTTCAACAGTCAAAATTGGTCCTCTCAAAAAGAAGAATCTAATGCCATGTTTGGAATTTGTCACTACCAAATTGACATCCCATTCAATCATTGAATCCAAAAAAGGATTAAGAATCTTTAAAAACTCTAAAGAAAAGCTACACAAATTCCCAACCCTTATAATTACCCGCCTTATTAAGGGTGGAAACCACTGCATTCCTCATCAGCAGGAACATAATGATGGCGTGTTTAACTGTTTTCATGACGAAATGAAGCTTGAATTCTTGTAGAATGTGTTTAAACCCTCGCAGTTGTTGTTCCATGCGTCTGCCACTTCTCTGTAACTAGAAATCAAATTACAATCCGACTAATGTGAGCTCGTTACTAGAAAGGATAGCAAGCCTCTAAGAGAATGGATAGAAATGTATCTCCACAGCCGACTCTGCAGGTAATCTTTCTCGAACTAATTTTTGGTGTCCTTTCCAGTTTTCTTCTTCACAATCACATGATTTAACAAAACAATCCATCGCCCAAACATAATGCACATTATGGATTAACTAAACAAGTAGTATTATTAAATCAAATATAACATAGAAGATGAAACAGTTCACTGAAATCACCATAGTAGAATGGTTTATGAGACGAAGAATATTCCATTGAGATGAAATCCTCTCCATTTATTTTTTTTAAATTAAAAATATGCAAGCCCACATCCACCTTAAGTTGAAATATATATGCTTATAGAGCGTAATTTTTTAGTATTATTATAATATATAAGCTAAATGTAAATATTTTTTAAAATTTAACTATCATAACTTTTATTTTAATAATATCAATAATTAATTTTTTTATTAATATGAAATCTTTAAAATCTCTACCTACACTATTATATAAAAATCATAAAAACATTTACCATATTACTTATTATTAATTATATGTACAACTCATAAAATCATTTTACCATACATATGTATTCTCACTTATAAAGATTGAGTAACATTTGTTAATTATACCAATATAGATCCATCTTAACCATGGATCTACAAAGAGCCCAAAGGGATTAATTCTCATTATATGCAACCTCTTTTAAGAATGCAAAACTTGAAAAAAGATTTACACATCAAGAGATTTAATTCCTTTTAGTAATTGATAAATCCATAAATAAGATAAATCTATACTGGTTTTTTTTGTCTATCTTATAAAGATCATGTCTAATTTTTCATTGTTTAAATTGTATTTTTGAATAATTTATTATGATTAATATTTTATATTAAAATTTGAATGAGTTACAGATTTCCCTCTTAAATTATTTTACATGTAGTAACTTTTTCCTTTTAAGCATTGAAATATTTTACCTAAGGTAAACATTAACCACACACATATATTCATTCAAACAATGTATTTAATTATATATTGAAATATTTATAAGAAAATAGATTTTTTAATTTTAATTACTTTATCTCTTCTAAATATATATAAAATTATATTTTTAACACTATAGATATCGAAATATTTTATTTATTAGTGGAAGAGTAAAAGTGAAATATATTTGAATTAAGTGAGCACAATGAGAATACAATTATTAATGTTTTATACTACTTTTAATTAAAACTAACCAAATATGTATAATCATTTATGTTTTTATTATAGTCGACAATGTTTTTTCATTTAAAGTATATTTCAAGTCTCTCCCAGATAAATCACATAGAAGTTTTAAGGTCCAACATCCTTTAATCGCTAAGCTGCTTCTTTCCCTCATCTTTTGAAATTGTTCACATCTTAGGCATCTTTGTCTTTGTCAATTAAATCTTGGAATTCCATGCTTAACCTGTCATTTGTTAAAATAGCCAATTCTAACAAAAATAACTTTATATTGAGGTCCCTAATCTCAATATATATATATATATATATATATATTCCAAAATAATTTCATCATCAAAAAATTATCCTCTACTTGACTCATCCTTAAAATTGGATAAACGAAGAATATGCCCTCGAAATGAGAAGTTCAATAGTTTTTCCCTATTTAGGATCTTCCTCCAACAATGCTTTCTCCCGAGCTTGCGTTCGATTTGGATTCCTCGAGTTTGTGAATGATCCAGAATTGAACCCTGTTGAGGCATGAAGTGTTGAACAACACACTCCAGATCCACGACACCACTTTGCACTGGAGGCTACCTTCTCCTACGCACACTTCAGAAAGGCATTACCGCTCGAGAGATAGCGCTGACGAATTTCAATACCCTATTGTTGACACCAAGCTCGATCCCCTCCAAGATGACTAGATTGCTACTCACCTCATGCTTATTGTCCCTTGTCTATCAGAACACAACACCTATGGCTCTCCTCAATGAAGCCTAAGCGCACCTTCTCAGGTCGATCCATCAAAACATACGAGAACAATCTGTATATGCAGATCCAAGTCCTACTAGCATTCGGCTCACTGCACGGGCCTCCCGTCTCATGGAAAGATCCTCCTGTATACACCAAAGTGCCACCATCACAACTTTCTTCACTTCACACTCCTCTGATAATCCATGCTCCTCCAAATGAGGATCAACGATTTCCATTAAGCTCTCCTCCTGAAGCCTTCGAATGGTCGCAGCCGACAGATCTACGCACTGCACCCGTACACGATCTCCAGTGACACGATGCCCAAGTTGTAAACATTGCTCTTGCCTCTCACACCCACTTCCAGGAGCCATTCAGGTGCCATGTAGCCCTGAGTGCCTCTCATCCCAATCGGAACTCGGCTATACTAATCAGTGTGGTCGATGAGTTTCGACAACCCGAAATCTGATAGCTTGGCCCTGAACTTACATAGAAATGCACAATGCATTCGCGACATTCTTCGTGTAAGAATGCCAGTCTACGAGCAGTGTCTACGGTGATACTCAACCGAATACCCCAACTGAGAAGCCTAGTAGCGTCTGTAGGAAAGTGATGTAGGAGCATTCAACCTAAGAGAAAATCATTGTAATTAAGTAGACATAGGGGTCATGTATTTTAAGGAAGTTGGATTCCTAAGTGGTGAATTAATGTAATAATTAGGTTTTTGAGTGAGTAAGATAAGGATTAATTAGATAATGTGAGATGTTTTGTAAATGCTCTCAAATAAATGAAAACAGAAGTGGTTAATAAAGACAAAAGAGTTAAAAGTCAATTATAACTCTTAAGCATTTTCATGATTGGAGGAATGAGAGAGAGTTTTTAGGAATTAAATGAAGTTACAAGTGGACATAGAGGATTTAAGAGTCACTTCATTAGATTTAGGAGGAGAACCAGAATTAGTTCAAGAGAGCTTTTTGGTATAAGTGTAAGCCTACAGGCAGAGTATCGAGGAGAGGCCACTGATAGTTGAAAATCAAGCCTATGCGAAACATAGAGTCTCGAATGTAATCATTTGTTTAGACATATATATATAGAAGTTTATTCCTGACTGTGTCAGTGTGTGAAACAAGTATTTCATGAATGAATTACTTGTGAATTAGTAGGTTTTGTAACAGGGTTGCACGCAGAATTCTGAAGGACACCCAGAGGAACAGAATGATTCAGAAGAATCATAAAAAAATCTTTGAATCCAAGTAGAAAATCAGAGTGGAGCTCATAAAGGGATCTTACGACTGCGGCCACACAGCGATTGCATTCCTCAGCAGATAGGGTTTACCCTAGCCATGGAGCTCTGGAGCTAGGGTAAACCCTATCTGCTGAGGAATGCAATCGCTGTGTGGCCGCCATCGTTAGTCTCGTTTCTAAAGCTCACTATTACACCGTATCTTTGCATTCCTTGTTTTAATTATTTATTAAAAATAGTTACAAGCCAGCCCATGACAAGGAACAACTTGAATGCTGCAATTATATAACAATTTCCATGATTTAATCCCATATATAAATCAATGAACTAAACGATAGAAATCGGTTAATTGAACCAGAATTCATTTTCAATGATAAGAACAGAAGCATCTGCCATATATTTTGATCTTGATTGTCATGATTTGATCAGATGTAAAAAGAAAAATAAGTGTAATTATGGAATACAATAAGGGGACAGTCCCCATCTCCCTGCTTCCCCTGCATCTCAAACATTGAATTGGCGCAAGATGCAGAGAGGTGCAGGGCACGAGAGTTAGCGAACTGTGCTTCCCCAGAGGAGGCGGCCTCGGGCTCGGCCTCGGCCCTGTCTTTGGAAGAATTTGGGTGATAGTACAAACGTGACGTCTGGGGGCAATGAGAATTAAACCTGGCGGCGACCCTTATACCCGCATCCACCATTTCCATATATTTCGCCATCTCGATAGCTCGGGCAAGAAATTGATTCTGCTGCTCCTATTACTAAGAAAGCGTAAGTAATCACCAGGAAGAAACAAGAGCAGCAGATGAAGATGCGAACTAATTAATTAATATAAAACAGGCTTCCACCACCAGCAAGAGGAAGAAGCCTTTGTGAGCATGAGAACAGATAAAACGCAAGCCCTCTACAAGATGAATTTATAATTTTCAGGGAATATGATATGTTTGACTATATAACTTGATTATCCTGGTAATAGCAAATCAGAAATATGATAGGTTTGATTATAAGAAATATGATACGTTTGATTATCTAGTTTGATTTGCAATAGTAAGTAAATAAGAAATATGATATGTTTGATTGTGTAACTAGATTATCTACTCTGATTTTTTGGAATGGTAAGTGAATTAGATTTCGGGAATATGATAGGTTTGATTATAAGAAATATGATACGTTTGATTATGTAATTTGATTATCTAGTTTGATTTGGAATAGTAAGTAAATAAGAAATATGATATGTTTGATTATGTAACTAGATTATTTACTTTGATTTTTTGGAATGGTAAGTGAATTAGATCTCGAGAATATGATATGTTTCACCGTGTAATGTAATTATCTATCTTGATTTTCAGGAATAACAGGTAGATGCCATTAGTAATTAATACCTACTTTGATGAGGTATAGTAGGTAGATGGGAATATGACATGTTTCACTATATAATGTTATTATCTACCCTTTCTTGGAAATAGTAGGTAGAGGAATAGTAAGTAGATGATAAATGTCACATGTTTAGATGGGGAATATGACATGTTTCACTATGTAATGTTATTATTTATCTTGATTCTTGTGGAAATAGCAGGGAGAGGAATAGTAAGTAGATGAGAAATGCCACATGTTTGACTACGTAACTAGATTATCTATTTTGATTTCTTGGAATAGCTACTTCGATTTTTGGAAATAGCACTGAAATGTTGTTCTTAATTAAAGAGTTGCCTTTAGTGAGATTTTTTGGAAGCTTTTCCAGTCAGTTTTTGTCTAATTTCTCTAAAATCTAGCAAGAATTTTTTGAAATCACAAGTTTTATGGACAACCTCTCCACAATGGTAATGCCCTAGTGGCAGGGTGTTGAAACCATATATAGTCAAAAAATCCAGTTTAGTTTCACTTCAAATTTTTCATTCTAAGACAGGAAAGTCCAAAAAATAGCACTAAAAACAACTCCAATAGAGTAAACCAACTTATTAAAAAAAAAAAACAAAAACTTAAAACTTTTTTACAAAGGCAGGAATGCGATTTCTTCACGTTTTGTGACTTTTCTAACAAAAGTCCAAGTCGAAAGTGGGGGCAACAAGGAATCTTCAATCGTTGTTGGAATAATCTAATCTTATACATATTTTTCAGAGTTATAATCTAATTCGAATCCAATTAAGACTGAACAAAATTGAAAAGACAATTATTCGGGGTCTACTTTTCAGAGTTATAATGTAATTTGAATCCAATTAGGACTGAACAAAATCGAAGAGACAATGATTCGTCACACCCAGATTGTAGGGTGATACTATGTTCATGTTCAAAAGTATTTAACAAAAATCAAATCCAAATTATTAAAACATTACAGCTCTGAATATGGTTACCGGGAGTGAGTATGTGGAGGTTACTTTAGTTGAAGAAATGGCACTGTGGGAACCACACCTCTATACATAACCATTGAACCTGATTGTTGTAGTTACACTTTCAAATTGGGCCACTCCTCAATTTACCAACCCACTTAACAAAGTTCAAGTTGATAGCCTAGAGTTGTGACAGGTTCATTTGACCAATGGTCTCGTGACTTCACGGCTCACGTTTCTGGCATAGATTGATTTAACTCTTCTATTTTTACATTGTTTTTTGTTCTAGGTTTTTTTTTTTAATTATATAACAATATTTATTTTTCAAACATGTATATTTTTATTATTCAAAATCTGTTTTTAATATATAAATCAATTCGTTTTTTTAAAATATTTAAAATATTTAAATCAAAAATGATTATCAAAAAACTTATATGACAAAATTTTAAAAAATATTAGAAAAATAATTAAAAATAGAGTTGTTTTTAGTGCGATTTTTTGAAAGTTTTTTCGATGAGTTTTTCAGGTATAGTTTTTCTAAAATCCGGCAGGCAATGAATCCATATATGCAAATCAAGATTTCACCTCAAATTGTTCCACTTGATTCGATACCAAAAAATCCAAAAAATTGCACTAAAAACAACTCCATTAAAAAATCACACAATTATACCAAGCCTTTTTTTAATAATCTACATTATCAACATTGTTTTACTTTGCACAAACGACAACCATGAGTAACTAATCTACCACTGAGAGAGTTTAGTGGAATGTCACTTTATAAATTGCTAGTGGATGGTGACCGCACAATCTGGACTTAGAACACTCTCCAGTTCCAAACCACCCACCTAACAAAATTCCAACTTATCAACCAAGCAAGTTGCGACAGATATTCGTAAGCGTAACAGGTTTTGGTTTTTTGGGCAAGTTTTTTAATTTAATTTTTAAAATTTAAATATTTTAATATTTAAATTTATTTATATATTTAAAAATATACTTTTTTAAGTGAATTGTATTTTTATAAGAAAGAATATTATTTTCAAAAGAAAAATTGTTTTAAATAAAGTCTTTTGGTAGAAATCATATGGGAGAATTTTTCGGCCGACGCTTTTTGAACCAACAAGTGTGGTTCATCATTAGGACCAAATAAAGAGGCAGACCGTGGCAAAGGCTTAAAGAGAGCAACGTAAAGACATAATTTCAAGTAACGACTTATTTGAACAATAATGTTTAAATTATAATATTAATTTATTAATATATTAAAAACAAATACTATTAAATAACGACTATATTAAACGGCTAGTTTTTTTAAAAAAAAATTGTTTTGTCAATTTTTCACTATAACCAAAAAAGCACTCTTTATAGAGGACAATAATAACTGAAAACAATAAAAGACTACAAAATTCAAGACATTACTAGAGTTTTGCTTTGAGATACACTTTCTAGAAATACTAGTATCATAAGAAACATAGAACATACACATGAGATAGCTACATTGATGGATCTGAATTTGAGACATCAATTTGTACATGCTCGTTTGAGCCTTCATGAGTTGTTCTTGGCACAAGGCCAAGGTGTTGTTGTATTTTGTCTAACTTGCGGTCCAAGTCTCTCAGCTGGCGGTGAAGGCACTCCAATGAATCAAAGAAGTCCTCCCAATGCTTTTGTCATCCAACAACGTGCACCCCATTAAGACTTAAACACTTAATGCAACATCAATTGGCAATGAAGTAACCATGGATGATAAATCGTTAGATCGTCAATATGCTCCAAAATTCCAATGTAGGCAAAATTTTGAAGGGTTTTGATCATAGTATCAATACCTGGCAACACACTAGTAGAACTCCAACTTCTCTATTCAAGTTACACATTTTAGTGCAAGGCATTAGTGTTTCAGGAAGTATTGCTTTGTCGTGTGGATCACCTTGGCTTCCCCACTTATTCGAGTGAAATATATAGTCTCTTCTCTTCCTTTCTCAGCTTCAAATGCATTAACATAAGACTAGTCACACATCAACTATTTCAGTAAGGGAGAAGGATAATAAGTATACCGAGATTTTAAACACATTCCCCGATGTTGCTCCGCTGCCAGCGAGCCTAATGAGTACCCTAACAAAGTCACCTCAAGGAACCTGTTGTACCTCTGAAGATAATTCTAGGTCAGGAATTATGCCAAAGCATTTATAATGTTTTGTCGGTTTTTAGAGCTTTTGGATGACCAAAGCTCTAAACTATTTAAATAGGTGCAATTTCTTGATTACTTATGATTTATTAGAAGGGTTGATTCTTCACCTCTAACAATAATTTAGCTTTGATGAGATATGCAAGGTTGAAACTTTAGAAACTATATGATTTGTTAAACATCAAAAAGATTATTGAACCAGCCATATACAATGGATGCGTGTAAAAGTGGGAAATGATATTTCATAACTATTATTACCCTTGTTTCAAATTTCGTCGAATGAATTTGGTAGTTGCACAGGCTTTTGAATTTTTCAAATTTCATGGAATGAATTTTGCAGTTGCGCAAGTTTGTGATTTTGTCTGTTTAATGATAAGAGTTTACATGTTTGACTTTAAATGTTTACATGGTCCAATGTCGCATTGTGACAAATATTGTCTCAATATGAAAATCAACTATGGTCAACCATCGTCCAATGTCGCATTGTGACAAAGGTTTCGTCGATTTGAAAATCAGTCATGGTAAACAATGTTCAACCATGGTCTAATGTCGCATTGTGACAAGCATTGCCTCAATATGAAAATCAACCACAGTCAACCATGTTTATTTTAGTGTTTATAATAAAAAATTGTCTTAATGATGGTCAATCATGGTCCAATGTCACATTGTGAAAAGGATTGTATCAATATAACTTAGGGTTTAGATACCTTGGGTTTATAATATTAGTCCATTGGGTTTAATATTATTCAACCATGCTCAATCGTCGTCAACCATGGTCCAATGTCACATTGTGACAAAGATTGTATCAATATGTAAATCAATCATTTTCTCAACCATGCTCCAACATTGCATTATGATAAGGATTATACGATAATCATCATCAACCATGGTAAACCACAGTTGAATGTCACATTGTCACAAAGATTGTGTTGCTACAAAAATCAACCATGGTCAACCACGGTTGAATGTCACATTGTCACAAAGATTGTGTTGCTACGAAAATCAACCATGGTTAATTAAGGTCAACCATGGTCCAACGTCGCATTGTGACAAGGATTGCCTCAATATGAAAATCAACCATTGTCAACCATGTTTATCTTAGTGTTTATAATATCTATCTCAGGGTTTATATACGTTCAGTTTATAATATGAGTCCCTTAGTTTTAATATATTCCCTTAGGTTCATAATCCCTTGGGTTAATTATTCCCTTGGGTCGATAATATCAATCATGGTCAACCATGGTTAATTATAGCCAACCACGGTCGAATGTCACATCGTGACAATTGTTGTCTCAATATGAAAATCAACCATGGTCAACTATAGTCCAACGTCGCATTGCAATAGATTGTCTCGATATGAAAATAAATCATGGTCAACCATGCTCCAGCATCGCATTGTGACAAGGATTGTGTTAATATGAAAATCAACCATGCTCAACCATGGCCAACCATGTTTATTTTAGGGTTTATAATATTTATTTTAGAGTTTATATACCTTGGATTTATAATTTGTGTTGCATTATGACAATGATTGTCTCAATATGATAAATCATGGTCAACCTTGGAGAACCATGGTCAACCATTTTTTATAAAATCAAACATGGTCATCCATGGTCAACCATGGTCAACTATGGTTGAAGGTTGCATTGTCACAAAGATTGTGTTGATATGAAAATCAACCATGGTTAAGCATGGTCAACCATGGTCTAACGTCGCATTGTGACAAGGATTGTCTCAATGTGAAAATCAACCATTGTCAACGATGTTTATTTTAGTGTTTATAATATTTATTTTAGGGCTTATATACTTAGGGTTTATAATATTTGTCCCTTGAGTTTAATATTATTCCCTTGGGTTCATAATAACTTTGGGTTTTAGTATTAACCCCTTTGGTTTATTATTCCCTTGGGTTTATAATATCAATCATGGTCAATCATAGCCAACCATGGTCAATCATAGTCCAATGTCACATTGCAACAGATTGTCTCGATATGAAAATCAATCATGGTCAAGCATGGTGAACTATGGTCTAGCGTCACATTATGACAAACACTGTCTCAATATGGAAATCAACCATGGTCAACCATGGTCAACCATGTTTATTTTAGGGTTTGTAATATTTATCTTAAGGTTTATATAACTTGGGTTTATAATTACATCAGATTGACAAAGATTATCTCAATATGATAATCATCATCAACCATGGTCAATCATGGTTAACCTTGATCAACCATGGTCAACCATGTTTTATAAAATCAAAAATGGTCATCCATGGTCAATCATGGTCAACCATGGTCAAATGTAGCATTGTCACAAAGATTGTGTTGATATGAAAATCAATGATGGTTAAGCATGGTCGAACGTCACATTTTAACAAGGATTGTCTCAATGTGAAATCAACCATGGTCAACCATTGTCAACGACGTTTATTTTAGTGTTTATAATATTTATCTTAGGCTTTATATACCTTAGTTTAATAATATTTGTCCCTTAGGTTTAAGATTATTCCCTTCGGTTCATAATCCCTTAGGGTTTTAATATTAACCCCTTGGGTTTAGAATATGAATTCCTTGGGTTTATTATTCCCTTGGGTTTATAATATCAATCATGGGTAATCATGGTCAATCATAGCCAACCATGGTTAACCATGGTCGAATGTCGCACTGTGACAATGATTGTGACAATATGAAAATCAACCATGGTCAACCATAGTGCAACGTGACATTGCGACAAATTGTCTCAATATGAAAATAAATCATGGTCAACCATGGTCCAACATCGCATTGTGAGGAAGATTGTCTCAAAATGGAAATCTACCATGCTCAACCATGCTCAGCCATGTTTATTTTAGAGTTTATAATATTTATCTTAGGGTGTATATGACTTGGGTTTATAATTTACATCGCATTGACAAAGATTGTCTCAATGTGATAATCATCGTCAACCACAGTCAACCATGGTCAATCATGGTCAACCATGTTTTATAAAATCAAACATGGTTATCCATGGTCAATGATGGTCAACCATGGTCGAACGTCGCATTGTCACAAAGATTGTGTTGATATGAAAATCAACGACGATTAAGCATGGTCAAACCATGCTCGAACATCACATTTTGACAAGGATTGTCTCAATATGAAAATCAACCATTGTCAACAATTTTTATTTTAGTGTTTATAATATTTACATTAGACTTTATATAACTTGGGTGGATAATATTTGTCCCTTAGGTTTAATATTATTTCCCTTGGGTACATAATCCCTTGGGGTTTTAATATTAATCCCTTAGGTTTATTATTCCCTTGGGTTTATAAGATCAATCCCTTGGGTTTATTATTTCGTTGGGTTTATAATATCAATCATGGTCGAACGTCGCATTGTCACAAAGATTGTGTTGATATGAAAATCAACGATGGTTAAGCATGGGCAACTATGGTTGAACATCGCATTGTGACAAGGATTATCTCAATATGAAAATCAACTATGGTCAACCATTGTCAAAGATGTTTATTTTAGTGTTTATAATATTTATCTTAGGTTTTATATACCTTGGGTTTATGATATTTGTCCCTTGGTTTTTTAGTATTTATTCCTAGGGTTTGTTATTCCCTTAGGGTTGCATTGTGATAGATTGTTTCAATATGAAAAACAATCATGGTCAAGCATGGTCCAACATCGCATTGTGACCAGGATTGTCTCAATATGAAAATCAACCATGCTCAATCATGGTAAACCATGTTTGTTTTAGGGTTTATAATATTTATCTTAGAATTTATATACCTTGGGTTTATAATTTACGTTGCATTATGACAAAGATTGTCTCAATATGATAATCATCATCAACCACGGTAAATCATGGTCAACCTTGGTGAACCATGGTCAACCATGTTTTATAAAATCAAACATGGTCATCCACGGTCAATCATGATCAACTATGGTTGAAGGCCGCATTGTCACAAATATTGTGTTGATATGAAATCAACCATGGTCAACCATTGTCAACGATATTTATTTTAGTGTTTATAATATTTATCTTAAGATTTATATATTTTGGGTTTATAATATTTGTCCCTTGGGTTTAATATTATTCCCTTGGTTTCATAATCACTTTGGGTTTTAGTATTAATCCCTCTGGTTTATTATTCCATTGGGTTTATAATATCAATACCTTGGGTTTATTATTCCCTTGGATTTATAATATCAATCATGGTCAACCATGATAAATCACAGCCAACCATAGTCAACCATGGTTGAATGCCGCATTGTGACAATGATTGTCTCAATATGAAAATCAAACATGGTGAACCATAGTGCAATGTCGCATAACGACAGATTGTCTCGATATGAAAATGAAACATGGTCAACTATGGTCGAGCGTCACATTGTGACAAAGGTTATCTCAAAATGGAAATCAATCATGCTCAACTATGGTCAACCATGTTTATTTTAGGGTTTATAATATTTATCTTATGGTTTATATACCTTGGGTTTATAATTTACGCCGCATTGACAAAGATTGTCTCAATATGATAATCATCGTCAAACAAGGTGAATCATGGTCAACCTTGATCAACCATGGTTAACCATGTTTTATAAAATCAAACATGGTCAATTATGGTCCATGATGGTTGAATGTCGCATTGTTACAAAGATTGTTTTGATATGAAAATCAACGATGGTTAAGCATGGTCAACCATGGTCGAATGTCGCATTTTGACAAGGATTGTCTCAATATTAAAATAAACCATGGTCAACCATTGTCAATGATCTTTATTTTAGTGTTTATAATATTTATCCTATGGTTTATATACCTTGGGTTTATAATATTTGTCCCTTAGGTTTAATATTATTCCCTTGGGTTCCTAATCCCTTGGGGTTCTAGTATTAATTCATTGGGTTTATTATTCCATGGGTTTATAAGATCAATCCCTTAGGTTTATTATTCCGTTGTGTTTATAATATCAATCATGGTCAATCATAGCCAACGATGGTCAACCATGATCGAATGTCACATTGTCAACGATGTTTATTTTAGTGTTTATAATATTTATCTTAGGTTTTATATACCTTGGGTTTATAATATTTGTCCCTTGGGTTTTTGGTATTTATCCCTAGGGTTTATTATTCCCTTGGGTTTATAATATCGATGATTGTCGACCATGTTTATTTTATTTTAGGGTTTATAATATTTATCTTAGGGTATATATACCTTAGGATTTTAATATTAATCCCTAGGGTTTATTATTATATTTTGTTCATAATATAGATCATGGTGAACCATGGTCCAACGTCACATTGTGACAAATATGATCTAAATATGAGAATCAACCATGGTCCAATATCACATTGTGACAAAGATTTTGTCGATTTGAAAATCAAAATGGTCAAGTGTGGTCAACAATGGTCCAATGTCACATTGTGATAAGCATTACCTCAATATGAAAATAAACAATAGTCAACCATGGTTATTTTATTATTTATTATCAATAATTGTCTTAACCAAGGTCAAGCATGGTCCAATGTCACATTGTGAAAAGGATTGTCTCAATATGAAAATCAACCATGGTCAACCATGTTTATTTTAGAGTTTATAATATTTAACTTAGGGTTTAGATACCTTGGGTTTATAATATTCGTCCCTTGGGTTTAATATTATTCAACCATGGTCCAACGTCACATTGTGACAAAGATTGTATCTATATGAAAATCAATCATTTTCTCAACCATCCTCCAACATTGCATTATGACAAAGATTGTCTCAATATGATAATCATGGTCAACCATGGTTGAACATCACATTGTCAGAAAAATTGTGTTGTTATGAAAATCAACCATGGTCCAACGTCGCATTGTAACAAGGATTGCCTCAATATGAAAATCAGTCATTTTCATCCATGTTTATCATAGTGTTTATAATATTTATCTTAGGGTTTATATACCTTCAGTTTATAATATTAGTCCCTCGGTTTTAATATATTCCCTTGGGTTCATAATCCCTTGGGGTTTTATTATTAATCCCTTAGGTTTATTACTCCCTTAGATATATAATATCAATGATGGTCAATCATGGTTAATCATAGCCAACCATGGTCAACTATAGTCCAATGTCACATTGCGATAATTGTCTCGATATGAAAATCAATCATGGTCAAGCATGGTCCAACATCACATTATGACAAGGATTGTCTCAATATGTAAATCAACCATGGTCAACCATGTTTATTTTAGGGTTTATAATATTAATCTTAGAGTTTATATACCTTGGGTTTATAATTTACATCACATTATGACAAAGATTGTTTCAATATGATAGTCATCGTCAACCATGGTAAATCATGGTCAGTGAACCATGGTTAACCATGTTCTATAAAATCAAACATGGTCATCCATACTCAATCATGGTCAACTATGGTCGAAGTCGCATTGTCACAAAAATTATGTTGATATGAAAGTCAACCATGGTCAATCATTGTCAACGATGTTTATTTTAGTGTTTATAATATTTATCTTAAGGTTTATATATTTTGGGTTTATAATATTTGTCCCTTGGGTTCATAATCCCTTTTGGATTTTAGTATTAATGCTTTTGGTTTAGTATTCCCTTGGGTTTATAATATCAATGCCTTGGGTTTATTATTCCCTTAGATTTATAATATAAATTATGGTCAAGCATGGCCAAATGTCGCATTGTGACAATGATTGTCTCAATATGAAAATCAATCATGGTCAACCATAGTGCAATGTCACATTGCGACAAATTGTCTCGATATGAAAGCCAATCATGGTCAACCTTGGTGCAATGTCGCATTGTGACAAAGCATATCTCAAAATGGAAATCAATCATGGTCAACCATGTTTATTTTAGGGTTTATAATATTTATCTTAGAGTTTATATACATTGGGTTTATAATTTACATCGCATTGACAGAGATTGTCTCAATATGATAATCATCGTCAATTATGGTAAACCTTGATCAACCATGGTCAATCATGGTCGGATGTTGCATTTTGGCGAGGATTATCTCAATATGAAAATCAACCATGGTCAACCATTGTCAACGATGTTTATTTTAGTGTTTATAATATTTATCTTAGGTTTTATATACCTTGGATTTATAATATTTGTCTCTTAGGTTTATTATTTCGTTGGGTTTATAATATCAATCATGGTCAACAATAGTCAATCATAGCCAACCATGATCGAATGTCACATTGTGATTAAGATTGTCTCAATATGAAAATCAATCATGGTGTAGCATGGTCAACCATGGTCCAACGTCAGATTGTGACAGGGATTGTCTCAACCATGGTCATGTTTATTTTAGGGTTTATAATATTTATCTTAGGCTTTATAAATCCTGGGTTTATAATTTTTATCCCTAGGGTTTATTATTCCCTTGGATTTATAATATCATTCCCTTGGGTATATATTATTCATACGGTTTATAATATTAATCTTTAGGTTTAATATAAATCCATTGGGTCTATAATCATGGTAAACTTCAATCCAATGTCACATTATGATAAAAAAAAATTCTGAATATAAAAATCAACCATGGTCCAACGTCACATTGTTACAAAGATTGTATGCATATTAAAATCAATCATGGTCAAATATGGTCCAATGTCGCATTGTGAAAAAAGTTATCTCAATATGAAAATAAATCATGGTTAACCATGATTTTTTTAGGGTTTATAATATTTATCTTAGGGTTTTTATATCTTGAGTTTATAATATTGATCCCATGGGTTTAATATTATTTCCTTGGGTTTATAATATCTATCCCTTGGGTTTATTAATCTAAGGCTTCATATTCGTTAAGTATAATGTTATTTATAAGCTTTTTTAATTATTAGTCCTTTGTTTTTCTGGTTTAATTAATTAATAATAATTACTATAAATTATTAAAAAACATATTATATTAATTATTAATATAAAACTTATTAGTTAATATAATACAATAATAATTGTTAATATATTTATTAACTAAATGGTTAATATATATTTATTAAATATTTAGTTAACCAAATGTAATAATAATAATATATGTAATATTATTAAATATTATTACTAATTATAATTAGATATGTTTTTTATATTTATTAAATATTTATAATATATTGTTATTTATTATTAGTTAATAATATTTATTAATAATAATTAGTTAATAAATATTTATTAATGATGATGATGATGTTGGAACAAAGAATCAAACTCTGCAACTTGCGAGACTCGGCTCCCGCTCTGCAGTGAGATCCGCACTTCGCGGGTTCTGAAGACTGCAGCCGCGCCTGCTCTCTAGACAATTGATCCCTGCGGGCGTGCCCGCAGAGGGCTTGACTTTGATCTGCAACCATCCGTTGAGGTATTAGGATTTTAGGCTAGGGTTGGGTTCCTGCTGCGTGGTTGTCCCTGCGGCGGTTGGCCTCAAGCTTGGTCTTATGGAGACACAAGGCCCTTCTAAGGATCCGCCTTCTGCTCCTGCCATTGACGCTTTCAATCAGCTTCTTGCCAGTTTGCCTCAGAAGAAAAGAAGCGAAGCATCAAAATTCATTAAGAAGCTTGACGAAATTCCTGAGATCTCTCTGCCTCCAGAGACCCCCATTCAAGTAGCTTTATCTCTGGCTTATCGTGGTCTCATTGGCCAATTCACAGGACTTTGGCCCTCTCCGAAAACTATTGAGCAATGGGTCAATAGGAACTAGGCTCCTCTGCTCAAGCAAAGTGTTACCTCTTACTTTCTTGGGCGAGGGTACTTCCTCTTTGAATTCTCCTCCAAAGAAGACAATGATATGATCTTCCAAAATGGGTCGTATTTCATGGGCCCTCAGGGCCTCTACTTGAACAAATGGACTTCAGACTTCGATCCGGTTGTCGATGTTCCCAAGGCTGTCCTTGTGTGGGTTCGTCTTCCAAATCTGCCAGTTCACTGCTGGCACTGGGATTCCCTGAAACACATTGGCAACTTTCTCGAGAAATTCATAGATCGAGCAAATAACAAGGATCAGTACGACTGTGTTAGGATCTGCGTAGAAGTAGATCTAGAGGTGGGTCTCCCAGAGACAATCAATATCAAAGTCAACAGTTGGTCTCATGTGCATATCTTGGATTATGAGCAACTGCCATTCAAATGTAGGAAATGCCATGTTCATGGACACTTTGCTAGAAATTGTCCATCCAACGCAGAGCCAGAGAAAGGGAACGAAGAGGGTTGGAATCAAGTCAAGCGAGCAAAAATCAATCACAAAGGGCAGAAACTGGGAGGACCCTCTGGAAAAGGATCTCTTCAGGGCAATGTTCAACGTCCCCCTCGCAAAAAGGCGCAAGAAAACAAATTTGATCCATTAAGCCAGCAGACAGAAGATACTCTGGAGATCGAGACCCAAAAACCAGTTTCTCCAAGCAAAGGTACTCCCTCAGCCTCCCTCAAAGGAGCTGAAGATCCCAAAGGTATGACTTTAGAAGCTAAGGAAGAAAGGCAGGAAACAGACGAGTTAGAGGAGGAAGGAGAAATAGGAGAGTCCCAAACCTCGGTAAGAAATCTACAAGAGGTCGTAAAATTGACAGGGAAAAAAGAGAGCAGGAGACTTACAAAGACAAGCTACAGGGAAGCCAGCGAACTCTCGAAAAACTACTAGCCTCAAAACCTAGGATGTTGAAAAATTAGCCCCAAGGCTCCAAGGGAGCCCACTAGAAACATAAATAATGAAGGTCATCCCCTGGAATTGTAGAGGTATGGGGAGTAAAGTTAAGGAAGAAGCCATGAGAAGCTTAATAAGAACAGAAACTCCAGAAATACTTCTCGTCCAGGAGACTAAGCTGGAAGACATAGTCTTTCTGCAAGCAAGCAAGAACCTTTGGTTTAAAAGTGAAGCAAGAGCAATCTCTGCCCAGGGCGCCTCGGGAGGGATTGGCACTCTATGGAATGCTAGCAAATTTGCAGTCACCTTTGAGGCTAGTAATACTCACTGGTTGCTGCTGAAAATACAGAACCTGGATACTAAGGAAATCTTTTGCCTTTTCAATGTATACTCTCCAGTCAATGTCGAGGAAAAAAAGGATTGTTGGGATTCTATAAGGCACCAAGCAGACGTGATAAATCTGGAAAATATAATTATTGTTGGAGACATCAACCTCACTCTTCATTCGTCTGAAAAAAGGGGAGGCAGTGCAGTCTGAGATCCAGCAAGGGAATGGGCAGAGGATCTTATGCAGGACTGAGACTTGCTGGATATCAAACCTTCTTCCGGTAAGTTCTCTTGGTCTAACAAAAGAGTAGGTCCTGGTCACATTGCTGCCAGATTAGTTAGATTTTTCATTCAAAGCTCCTATCTGTTACTAGGATTAGAACCCATAATGCACATTCTTGCTAGCAGTGTCTCGAACCATAAGCCCTTAAAGCTAGAGCTCCTAGCCCATCTAGATCTGGGTCCTATTCCCTTTAGATTTAGTCCCCTCTGGGTCAAGGAGCCAAACTTCATGCAAACAATCAAGGATTGTTGGAGTCAGCCTGTCAAAGGATCTCCTTTCTTCATCTAGGAGGAAAAGCTTAGAAGGGTAAAAGGAGTTCTAAAACGATGGGTCAAGTCCCTGTCCAACCCTATTACAGAAAGGAAAGCCATTAAAGCCTCTCTTGCCTCTCATCAAACTCATATGGAGAGCGTTACAGTCACAGAGGAGCTGTTAGAACAAGAGACTCATCTGCAACAGAGCTTTCATAAGGCCTGCTTAGTTGAAGAAGAATATTGGAGATTAAAATCTCGAAATCTCTGGCTCAAAGCAGGGGACAAGAACACTGCTTTTTTTCACAAACAAGCCCAGGCCAG
Source organism: Pinus taeda (assembly GCA_000404065.3). Taxonomy (NCBI): domain Eukaryota; kingdom Viridiplantae; phylum Streptophyta; class Pinopsida; order Pinales; family Pinaceae; genus Pinus; species Pinus taeda. The sequence goes on along the minus strand of APFE030316878.1, from coordinate 34,243 downwards.
GAAATGCTTCAACACCATTTCTAAGATTAAGGAGGATAACGACACTCACAAGGATTTTGTAGACATTAAGAAAGCAACATTTTCTCACTTCCAAAACTTGTACAGTGATGATAAGGATCCGCTCCAATACTCAAATCTTTTAGACATTATCCCTTCAGCAATTTCTCCTCGTATGAACGGGATACTTGAGGCCAAAATCACTAAAGATGAAGTTAAAAAGGCCCTTTTTTATTTGGATCCGGACAAGGCCCCTGGGCCGAATGGCTTCTCCGCCAGGTTTCTCCAAGTTTGTTGGCCGATTGTTGAAAAGGACCTTCACAAAATGGTACAAAAGTCTCAAAATATTCAGAAAATAGGAGGCAACACAAACTCTGCGTTCTTAGCACTCATACACAAGGAAAAAGGCGCCAACAACTTCAGTAGATTCCGTCTGATTTTCTTATGCAATACTGGGTACAAGTTAATCACCAAAGTAATTACAAATAGACTGAAGCTCATTCTTCCCAGAATAATTCTGGAGAATCAAGGAGGCTTCATCCAAGGAAGGCAGATCGTGGACAACTTCACCCTCGTTCAAGAGGCAATCCATTCAAGTCTTCTTCGAAAAGAACAAGGTATGGTGATTAAACTCGATTTAGCAAATGCCTTTGATCGAGTAAATCATAGCTTTCTTTTAAAAGTCATGAGCAAGTTTGGTTTTGGAGCAAACTTCATTAAATGGATCTGGGCATGCATCTCAGAGCCATGGATTGCTCCTCTTGTAAATGGAAGAGCCACTGGTTTTTTCAAAGCTTCGAGAGGACTTAGGCAGGGGTGTCCTCTTTCCGCTCTGCTATTTGTCATCCAAGCCTCTGTTCTCAGCTTCCTGTTAGACAAAAAGATGCAAGATCAAGAAATTAATGGACTGTGTATTGCAAGAGGGGTCAAAAACACCAATCACGCCTTATTTGCGGATGACACTCTGCTTTTAGGGAATGCCTCTCTTTCCTGTGCCTCTAAATTTAAAGCAGTTTTGGATGAATTCAGTGAGGCCTCAGGCAGTGTTGTAAATGAGAACAAATGCCACATCTTCCGTTGGAACACCTCGCCCAAATTGCTCTCCGTTATTTCTATATGTTTGAGTTTTGCAACCTCCTCTTCTTGGACCTCTTTCAAATATTTGGGCCTCCTTGTTTTGCATAAGAGGCTCACAAGCAAAGACTAGCTCCCATAGCTTGAAAAATTCAAGTCTAGGATCTAAGCCTAGGGCTACTCCTGGCTCAACACTGCTGGCAAATCTATCCTAATAAAATATGTGCTCACCAGCCTCCCTCTATTTCAATTTGTTGGGCTTCTCGCTCCCGCAATCATATGAAAAAAAATGGAAGAGTTCATGCACAGGTTCTTTTGGAAGGGTGGAAAACAGAATGAAAAAAAGATTCCCCTTATCAGCTGGGAAACCATCTCCAATCCACTGTGGGAGGGTGGATTGAATATCAAAAATCTCTGTCAGCAAAATGTGGCTATGGCAACTAAGATTATCTGGAGGATCATTGCGCCCAAGCTTGGTTGGGCCCAATTGGCTCTCTGGAAAAAGTATTTCAGATGTCCTTGTTCAAGCTGTTTAGACAATGTGATTCATTTGCCTAACTCGTCTTTCCTCAAACTATATGTTAAAGCTGCTCCTCTAATCAAAGCTCACTCATGGCAAAAAGATCAACATCTGGACTGATAAAATCATGAATATGGACCCAATTGAAGACAGAGCCTCCATCAGAGAGTTGCGATGCTGGATGGATAAAGAGGGGCTGTGTTCGATATGAGATATTTCTCTTTGGAGCGACTTTGTTTGGGCAGGTTGGAAACGTATTGAGGTGCCGGCCCATCTGCTCAACGAATGGTCCACATTGCTTGATCACCTTCACGGCTTGGCACCCACGCACATGAGGAAAAGAGATTTGAAAGGCTGGGGGCCGAAGGACAAAGGCTATGCTGTCTCCATGGGATATGCCAAGCTGAATGAGAGGCCTTACGTCCCCCTTGACCCAGCACCTTGGCAGGGTGTCTGGCGTTTTCCTTCATGGCCCAAGGTCGATTTCTTTGCTTGGCTTCTTTGCCATGGCAGAATTCTAACGTATGACATTTTGCAAAGGAAAGGGTTCCACGGTCCCTCCATCTGCTCGATGTGCAAAGAAAATGCAGAAACAGCAGTCCATTTAATCCTTGATTGCAATTTCTCTAAGCAGATCTGGTTCTCTTTTATTCATAATCTGGATCCCAACTTTTTGCTTCCTTGTTCCACTGCTGATATTTTTTCTAACTAGGCAATCAGATATCCTGGCCCTCCTCCTAAAAATCAGGTAATCAAATCTGCATGGGCTATCCTTCCAAAGGTTATTTGTTGGCAGATATGGCTAGAACGAAACAGAAGAATTTTCAGAAATACTAATCAGAATCACAAGGCCTTAGAAATCAAGATTAAATGTCATATAAAGGAGTGGTTGACTGATATAAAAGATGACTCTAACCTCAGCCAACAGGACATTGCTTGGGGATCATTCCTTGACTTGCAATTTCAATCAGCAGTTAGAAATGTCCCTCCTCTTAAAGACTGGAAAATAAAAAAATATGAAACTGGCTTTCAAGACTGACTCAAATCGCACTCAAGGCACTCTCTCTTCTTTGATGGGGCAACAAAGGGCAATCCGGGCAAAGCTGGTGCAGGAGGTGTTGTTGTAAATCCATTTGGGGAAAAAATTCATTCCTTTGCTTGGGGGCTTGGACATTCATCTAGCATTCAAGCTGAGGCTTTGGCCCTCTTTCAAGGCCTCAAGATCCTCAAAGATTTAAATATAAGTGAAGCTAATGTTATAGGTGACTCCTAGATCATTATAAACGCAATGATTTCCAACTCCCCAGCGTTGGATCTCAAACTAGCAACGCTGATATCCAGAATCAAGGGCTTAGAAAATGCTTTTCAGAATCTGAACTACTACCATGTGCTAAGAACTCATAATAAAGAGGCGGACGTTGAAGCCAACAAAGCTACCCTCCTCTCTGCCGAGGTCAAGATGAAAGACGAAGAAGAATCATGGGAACCCATCCCATACGCTGATTACTGCCTGCTCTTAAATAATTTTTTTTGTATTTTCAAGTAGGTAAAAATCTCTGAAATCGAAAATATAGATTCCTTATCAAGGAAGACGTCTTCAAGCTTCAGCTGCATTCTAATTCTTAGCAGTGAGATGCAACAGGACACAGACGTCCTCAATGTAATCAGATTTTCAGCATTCAGGCCAAGATGAATATAAATACTCCATAATGGTTTCTGTCCAAAAAAAAATGATGATGATGATGTTGGTTAATGTCCACTAAGACCAATGTGGTCTATCGGACCTCAAGAAAAGAGAGTCTAAATGTCATTCGTCAAATTTTGTTTTTGTGATCAAAGAGTATGGAAAGAAGCGTTTCAAGATCGTTATAGTTGGATTGGCTTAATAAGTCAAGAAGATTTGAGATGTGGTTGATGACAGGGAATTGAGAGCTGATGTGTGCAAGAGTCGAGCAATCTAAAAGGAAGTGATTTTCATCTTCCACCTTCCTAGTATCACAAATCTGACAAATTCTATCGTTCCAAGGATTCTTGGGAGTAAACCACCACTTGGTGTCACTCCGAAGCTCATGAGAGTTATTTCTAACCCTAGCGATATTCATTTCCTTCTTGGTGCTAGTCAACATAGAGATAATTCTGGTTATCAAGGTGGGATTGATCACCTCCTTATAGTACCTTAGCTTTCTTTTACACTCCATCTCCTTAGCATCCCACATCTTGTCCTTAAAACTAGAGGTAATAGTATATGTTATATTGTCCTTGCTTCCTATGATGATCTCCTCATTAATCCCCAAAGGTTGAGCCAAAATTGAGCATCCTTATGCGACCCGAGCTTGAGGCAAGCGAGAGTTTTTACTCTATTGTTCAAAAATTGCACATTTCCCAAATAAAAAAGACTAAATTAAATTAAATTTTTGTTACTTCCAATTACTTGATCTTGTTTTAATGATAACCGACAACTTGTTTACTTTATTTTAATGATGACCGATATCTTGTTTTTTCCAAATTTTAAGAATTTTATAAGATATCCAAATAATCAGTAGAAAATTGCCGAACTCATGCACCATCCCCGTTCTAATTGTTAATTATAAAAATCACAAATCAGCCCAAGGATAAATCGATCTGAAATTAACAATTTCCATTAATTATAAATCAATGAAGCAGCCGATAGAAATCGGTGAAGTGAGCCCTGCTTCCCCTCCGTCTCAAACATTGAATTGGCGCAAGATGCAGAGAGTTGCAGGGCACCAGAGGGAGCGGCCTCTACTTCTCCAGAGGAGGCGGCCTCGGCTTCGGCCTCATTTTTGGAAGAATTTGGATGATAATACAAACGCGACGTCTGGGGGCAGTGAGAATTAAACCTGGCGGTGATCCTTATACCCGCATCCACCATTTCTGTGTATTTCGCCATCTGGACAGCTCCGCCAATAAATTGGTTCCGCCACTCCAATAACAAAGAAAGCGTAAGCAATCAGCAGGAAGAAGACCCGGATCCAAACGGAATAACAGCAGCAGATGAAGACGGGGCGTGCCCTGTAATTAATTAATAAAAAAAACAGGCTTCCACCGCTAGCAATAGCAACGCGAAGAGGAAGACGCCTTTGAGGGCATGGGAACATATAAAACGCAATCCCCCGACGAGAGTGCAGAGGTGGTTGAATTTAAAACTTCTGGAGAAGGCCGGCATGCGACTCTCCTCCCTACGGTTGCTTAATGACTTCATTTCAAATCCACAGTGGGGCCAGCAAGAAATCTTGTTTCCCTTGTTGAATAGTCTACATTTTTTATAATCCCAATTAAACATTGAATTGGTTTTCATCCATATAGAGTCGTAATCTAATTAGTTTCATAATTTGAATTCGCTTAAAATTTGAACAAAATTGAGCAGACATTGAATCATCTCCCAAAATCTTTAACAAAACCCAAGTGCTACAATTCTGAATTTGGTTCCGGCAAATGAGGATCTGTATGACTGCGGGGCCCACGAGAATGTTGCTCATTCATTTGCTGTAAATGGTTACGGTTTGGACTGAGACCACGCGGAACTTTGCCCATCTAACTAACAAAGTTTAGCTCGCCAACTAAACCAAAGTTGTTGCAGGTTTATTTCATCAACGGAGGCCTGTACCGCATTTCTCATTACATTAGCGCCCACGTTCATGTTATCTTGGAAAATTGATGGAACATCCCCATTTTCACAATGTTAGTAGGTTTAGGATACGGATACAAATAAAAGAAGACGGAGTTGTCTATAATGCGATTTTTTGGAGATTCCGGTGACGGAATCCGGTGGAAGAAATGAGGTTAAATCTTGATTTTTAGCAGTTAAAATGATTTTTTAACTGCATATTTAGATTCAGCACCTTGAAAAACCCCTGGGAGCGTATGATTGTGCAGAAACTAGCTATCAAACTTGGGATTCCAATAAATTGCTGCCGGATTTTGACCCAAAAAATCCGCCGGAAAGGCTTTCAAAAAGTCTCATTATAGACAACTGCAAAGAAGACAATAAGGCTCGAGAGGTCTTTTTTGAATGGTATGATTGGGGCATGGTCAAGTCAACGACTCTTATTCACTTCGTGCCTCTTTAGTCCCCTATGAGTTAACTGTGTTGGAAGTGGAGTTAACATGGGAATTTTTGCCGAGGGTCTAACGTTAAAAGAGTGTCACCACTTGGTGCTGCAATCATATTAGAGCCCTCATCAACAACCCACATGTACCCGATGTTGATTTTTTGAAAGTGCAATAGATACAAGCACAAATTTTTGAAATATGGATAATTCTTGTTAATGATGTAAATATTCTTTTAACGCTTTCAGTTTATCATTTAAGTAATTACACTTCAAAAATTCAACTATAAATCCATAAGGATAGTGGAGATCACAATGCATAAAGAGAACACAAGATTTAGCCTCGGAAACCCACTTGGGGGGAAACCTAGCAACCTTTTCCTTAGAGAAATTATTCAATTCAACAAGAGATACACCTCATTTTGCTAGTCAATATGATGATCAAATTGACCTATAGTGCTATGGTCAAACCTAGTCAAACACTGTTATTTTCAAATCAACTTTCTTCCTAACAAAATCACACCTCTTTAATCTTTCTAGGTTGAAATTCAGCCTCCCAAAACATGCACAAAAACTTGGCTTTGCTTCCAAGAATATCCTACCCAGATATACAGCCTTGTTGCCCAAAAGTTCAACTTGTTGCCCATAATATGCCTAGAAAGTCACATGTGAAGTATAGTGAGAGAGAGAGAGATGCTTGAGATGAATTTGTCATTCTTCTTCTTTGCTTGGATGCACATAAACGTCTTTTTGTGTGTGAGGGCGAATGGTGCCTTATGGAGGACGCTGAGTGCTTTATATATAGTGTTCTTCCTATCTGAATGGGTATCTCTTCACTGGGGCCAACTTGACAAGTTTGGAGTCAAAAACTCAAATTTTGAAATTTGAAATTTCCTCATTTTATGCCGACGTGAAGAACAAGTCTTATATTAATTATTTCAAGGGCTAAACATTTAGAATGACATAAAGAACTTGTCTTACATTTTAATCAAGGGTTAAAATACAAATTAAGAAGACCGACCACAGCTACAAAATTCAACACTCCCTCTTAGCTAGGGAGGTATCATAATGACTATCCAAATGTTTTACAAATTTCTCTAAGAAAAGGTTATAACTAATCATCAATAGTATCAACATCATTCAACTACCATAATTCTGGTCAACAACTTTGACACATGGTAGATCAACAACATCAACAGGTTACCATTATTCTGGTCGGTACCTCTGACCTATGGTGTCTCCTCGCCATAATATTGGCTAGTACTCCTAACACATGGTATATATTCAGAATCAACTAGTCGCCATAATTTTGGCCTACCTGACACATGGTATATAGACTAGTCTTGGTTCATCATCATTCTAGCCAACGTCTTGATACATGGTGAATCTCCAAAGGATAAACTCTATCTAAGTAATTATGGGCCTAATGCTAAATGAGCTCATTGAGCCTCATTTGAAAGGACCATTCTTCCTAATTATGGTCAATATACTTGACATAGAAAAAATGATTGTCCTTTGCTAAACCATTCTCCATAATTTTGGTCATACATGACATAGGGAGAGTGTATGTCCTTGATGTCATCTCATTAACACTCCTCACTAAGGGAAGCACTCTCAACAAGTCCAAGCTTGTCATTGAAGTATACAAATTTTGCTCTGGACAAAGACTTATTAAGGATATCAATTGTCTGCTTATCAATAGAGATGTGTTAGAACCTCACTACTCATTTCTACACCATGTTACGAATAAGTGGTACTTGGTATCAATGTGCTTTCACATGTCATGGAAAATTAGATTCTCTACAAGCTTTACACAATTTTGATTGTCACAATATATCACGGTCAATTCTTGCACTTAATTAAATAGTCTTGTGAGTAACTTCTAAAGCCACACTACTTCACAACTCACTAAATTGGCTACAAGCGCCCCTTAGAGA
>APFE030316878.1:15361-26635 GCA_000404065.3 Pinus taeda | reverse complement strand
ATACTCTACCTTGGCAGTGTTGAGTGCAACAAATTTCTACATCTTGCTCATCCAAAAAATCATAGTGGAGCCCAGACTAAAGCAATTTCTAGATGTACTCTCTCTGTCTTCTGCACTTCCTACCCAATCTAAATCTATATAACCTTGCAGTTTTATATTATTTTTTGAGATACATCTCAACCCATAATCAATTGTACCAAGTAATTACCTCAACACATGTTTTGTTGCAATCTAATGGTCATGTCTTGGTTCCACCTGAAACTAGCTCAAGGTGTTAACTACAAAGTAAATGTATGGCATGGTATTCACCAAATACATCAAGGGGCCAATAAATTTATGGCACATAGAAGGATCTACCAAATCTGACTTAATCTCTCAAATTCTTCAAATAGTCACCATAGGAGTTTCCAAGGACTTAAAATCCATCATTCCAAACTTCCGCAAGATCTCGATAATATATTTTCCTTGACCAGAGAGGATTTCACCAGGCTTCTGCCATACTTCAAGCCATAATAGTGCATCAATCCAAGATCCTTTATATCAAATTCAATGGCCAACTCCCTCTTACACAGAATAATGAGATACTTTATACCTGTCAAAAATAAGTCAACAACATAAAACAATAAAATCACAGGTTCATTTTTCATAACATTGATATATAGGTTTGGATCAACATCACTTTTGGAGAAGCCAAGTCTTGTTAGGTAGCCATAAATTCGAGAATACCAAGCTCTAGGGGCTTGCTTGAGTCCATACAGGGTTTTCTTCAATATGAAAACACGAGACTCTCTCCCGTGTGTTAGAAAATCAGAAACGCAGAAATATTTTATTATATAGATAATTACTTGTGATTCTTTTATCTCTATGTTGTTCTTTTATCTTTTAGTTCATCAAGAAATTACCAAAACAATAGCACACGTACAACAGATGTAGGCAAACAGCCAGGGAAAAACCTCTATCTAGGGGAAAACCTAGTCAACAATTCTTCCTTAAATAGTTTCGTGAGATAATCCAAGACTCTTGACCTAGACAAAGGCTTCCTCCACACCAAGTCAACCCTCAATCCTTCTTGCAAATGATAACCCTTGAAAAACAACTTCGACCTAGCAACATCAACTCGCAGTAATAGCTTCGACCCAGTAGCAACAACAACAGCAGCTTTGACTAGATAAAGAAAACTTTGATCTCCCTAGATACTCCTCAAAAGTGAGGGATAGACAGCCCAAAATTTCGATCTTGATGTCTTCTTTCTTCCTCCAAAATCTCGCACTCCTTTCTAGCCTCCTTCCATCTCTTTTCCAACTTCGCACTTCCCAACTTCCCGCTGCTGGATATCAAACTATGAGAGAGAGAGACAATTGCTCCAAATGAATTCAAACTGCCTTGTATATAAAGCCTTCCAGTGAGGTCGAATTACCCTTCTTGAGGTCGACTTGGTGTGGAGGGGATAAATAATATATTTGACTCAATATTAATTATTTTTACATGATTCAAAGCCCAAGAAGGGTCTCTTTTTATGGACAATGACTCTAATGACATAATAAATCCTATAATTCCTCGATGGGGACTCTGACCTAAAACAAGATGACCCAAGCATGAAACCCATCCTTTAATAAGTCATAATAAATTATAATAATAATATTTTCTTCATTCTTTTGATAAATACATTTTATTGTGACTCAAGTACATTTATGAAGACCAAACCTAGTTACATATTTCAACACTCCCTCTTAACTAGGCAGGTATTCATAACAAGTACAAGTACACGGAATATCTCAGAACACATGAACATGAAGAATTTAGGCACCACAATGCCATGGACTAGATTCCTGACCAGGGAAATCTATCCAAGGTCCTCCAACAGTTTAGGAACTCACAATGCCATGGACTAGATTCCTTACCAGGGCAATCTATCCAAGTGGTACTATGATGGACTAAATCTTTCAGCCTCTCTAGGTACCAGCAGGCTTACATGCTAATCATCAAGCCAAGGATCTAGGTGTGTATCCGAGGTTGGAGCTCTATGACCAATGCCACCCTCCATACTTCAAGAACTCGACATCAACACAAAGTTTCGGTCAAATGTCCTCCTAGGCAATGTGTCTTACACATAAAGCCTCCACTTTCCCAATTATTCCAATTGGTAACAAATCCTACATGATAAAACAGATCGATAACAACAAATCTCTCCCAATCAAACTGATCGATAAAAATAAGCATGTAAAACATGTTATTAAAACTCTGAGAGATTTACCTATATAAGCACAACTCCAATCAGTAACAAACTTTCAAATGTACATAAATAAATACGAACTTTCGGGGTCTTCCAAACAACTGATGTTGCTTCTTAGTTTATCATAGTAGGACTTCCAAACTAATCTTGACAAAATATTCCTTAATCATCTTCCTTTCCTATTTCACATGCAGCAACATATTCTAAAAATAGATCTGGCTTTTCTTATCTCAGCATCCCCTCAAAATGCATTCTTCAATTTCTTCTTTCAAGTTGTCCATTATGACTATGATATGACCTCCCTCTCAACTAGGGAGATTCTTTTCATTTGATCTCTCTTAAATTAAGGATATTTATTTCATCCAAGCTCCCTCTTAACTTAGGGAACTTCACTTATTTTCATCAAATAATCTTTTATGGCTTCCATCCTTCTCATCAAAGTTGTCATGACCATTATAACTTTCTTCATCATGCTTATCATAACAACTTAGTTTTAAGAGAATTTTCACTATCTTGAAGATTATATACCTACACAACTTAGATAGAAAGTACAACCAAATCTATAGAAGCATGAAGTTAACCATATCATAATCATATAAAGGAAGCATTCAGCTTCAGACATCAAATACCCAAAACAAGAGACACATATTTTCAACTTCTTGCTAGGGTTTTGTCATAAACCCTATACTATATCATCAAGACTTTGAGCATTTCAACCTTCATTACATCTAGGGTTTCAATGTTTCTTCCAGAGGCATGACATACCCTACTACAAACTATTGCAAACCCTAGAAGCAATTTAGACAAATATAGATCTGCAATGCATTTAACAACTTTAGAATTCATATGTTAGACTTCCTACTAGGATTTAGTGCAAAACCCTAGATTTCATACATGAACTTTAACAATCAAAACCAATCACAACTCAATTCAAAGTAACAACATGACTAGCTTCCACTAGGGTTTGTGGTAAACCCTAGATTTTACTAATTCTCAATAACCACAATACAATTTCAGATTTTATCAACTTTTCATAAATCCCAGATTATCACACTGTCATCATATATCAGAGATTTTTAACTTCTACTAAAGTTTAGTTACAAAACCCTAGAATTCATAAATACTATCATTCTAGAGAATCAAACTTTGACTAGGGCTTAGGTCCAAACCCTAGGACTCATGATCATCAACAATTAGGTCAACTCGTACATCTAGGAGTACATCATCATGCACAAGCATATCATAACATGTGTTAGTCAAACCCAAAGAAATGAATATTAGACATATAACAAACTTGATCAAACTAAAAGTTAGACATATAACAAACTTGATCAAACTAGGGTTTGATCGAACAAACACACATATACTAGGGATTTCATTCATAGGACAATATTTAAAATAAGGGTCTTGCTTACACATCCTACCAAACCCTAATGATCTAGGGTTTCAATACAAAATATAGCAAACCCTAAATTACCAATACTTCAAAGGTTCGAGATTTCAGATATCACCATTCAACCCTAACAAGTTAGGGTTTCCAGAACCATACCAAAACCCCAAATGTGACATTATCAAAGCATCAAGCATTTTCATCTATAACCCTAAGTAGGCTAGGGTTTCACACATTATTATCAACATACCCTTAAGTTAGGGTTTTCACAAATAACCTTTCTAGGGTTCTAAAAGAGTAATCAAAGATATGAGGACGGTAGATTTATCTAATGATGAATCACCCAATCAATAATCTTTAAGATTCAAGAAAGCTAGACACAATGATGTTGGTAATAGTTTATCAAGAATGAATATGGAGAGAGAAAAAACTTGTAGTTCAAAACATACCTTTTGTTTCTTAATAAACCTTGTAATTCCAATGCTTTTTCTTGTGAGATCTTCTTGCTTGAATCTTAAAAAAGTTTTCCTAAACAAGGAAAATATGAATGGAAATGTGATTATTATTTAATGGAAGTAAAACTAGATAAGTAAGGAAAACTAAAAATTAAAAAGGTAATAAGATACTTACCTTTGGAGGTTGGTGAGGGCTCCCTCCAAGATTGAGGGAAACCTCTAACCTTATAAAAATTAATAAAAATAAATGTTTTTCCAAAAATATGTTAAATCTACAAATACTAGAAATCAAACAATGAAATAACTAAGGCTTACATCAAAGGACTTAGTAGTGTAGGTCCCTTATATCCAATGCTTCGATTTTATTCTTCTCTGGAGATCCTTCTTCAGCAACATTGGCTTGGTCTCTTTTTCTTTTCTTGTTTGTCGGATTTTCAGGACAATCACTTCTATAGTGACCCATTTTGTGACATTGGTAGCATTCTATTTTAGACATATCGACCTTCTTTCTTGGCCCTCTTGACTTCTTGGAGTTTCCTTTCATGTGAGAAGTGAAGTATGCACTTGAAACCTTTTTCTTCTTAATTGTTGGATATTAATGAGATTCTCATTTCTTCTTGGGTGCAAGCATTCCATAATTTCTCGAAGGTAGGAGCTTCTTTCCAACTGTTGAGACCTAAAGAAAAAAAACTCCAAGTAGGTGGAAATCCTAACAATGCAGTGATTACTAGCTCCTTTTCTAGTACAATTTCGTCTATCGCTTGAAGATCATCTCTAATTCTAGATATCCTTACAAAGAAGGAAGCCACAGCGTCATCCTTTGTCTTTTTGTAGTACTTAATTCATTCTTCAAACTTGCTACTTGACCAATGTTCTTGATAGTAAACAATTTTGATAAGGCTTCATATATTTCTTGAGCATGGTCTATATTGAAAATGTATGGGACAAGATTGTCCTTTATGCTTTCTACCATTAGTGTCATAGCCAATATTTTTTACTCTCTATACTTCATTTTGTCTACATCATTGGATTCTTCGATAGGTTTCTTCACCTTTCCTTTGACCAAATCCAAGACCTTGTTATTTTCAAGAATGAGGTCAATTATCTTCTTTCATGCCCTGTAATTTGATGCTCCTTCCAATATTTTCTCACTCTCTATTGTGTTAGACATTGTCCTTGAAAATAGTGAGCTTCTTCCCTTATAAGAGCTTCTTGTATGATCCCTTGATCAATCATTTAGATTCCTTCCAGTGGATTCTCAAAACTGCCTTTTTCTATCTTCACCTTAGCTCTGATACCATGTTAGAAAATTAGAAAGGAAGAAAGATTTTCTTATATAGATAATTTACTTGTGATTTTTTTATCTTTGTGTTCTTTTTTTCTCTTTTAGTTCATCAAGCAATTACCAAAACAATAGCACAAGGACAACAGATGTAGGCAAATAGCCAGGGAAAAACCCCTATCTAGGGGAAAACCCAGTCAACAATTCTTCCTTCAATAGTTTCTCAAGATAATCCAAGACTCTTGACCTAGAAAAGACTTCCTCCACACCAAGTCAACTCTCAATCCTTCTTGCAAATGGTAACCCTTCAAAATCAACTTCGACCCAGTAGCATCAACTTGCAATAGTAGCTTCAACCCAGTGGTAGCAGCAGTAGCAGCGTTGACTAGACAAAGAAAACTTCAATCTCCCTAGATACTCCTCAGAAGTGAGAGATAGATGTCCCAAAATTTTGATATTGATGTCTTCTTTCTTGCTCCCACATATTGCACTCCTTTCCAACCTCCTTCCAACTCTTTTCCAACTTCTCACTTCCCAACATTTCAGCTTCTAAATATCGAACTATGAGAGAGAGAGAGAGAGAGAGAGAGTAAATTGCTCCAAATGAATTCAAATTGCCTTCTACATATAGCCTTCCAGTGAGGTCAAATTACCCTTCTTGAGGCCGACTTGATCTTCTTGAGGCTGACTTGGTGTGGAGGGGACAAATAATATATTTGACTCAATATTAATTCTTTTTACATGATTCAAAAGCCCAAGAAGGGTCTCTTTTAATGGACAATGACTCTAATGAATCATAATAAATCCTAGAAGTTCTCAATGGGGACTTTGACCTAAAACAAGACGACCCAAGCATGAAACCCATGCTTTAATAAGTCATAATAATAATAATATTTTCTTCATTCTTTTGATAAATACATTTTATTGTGACTCAAGTACATTTATGAAGACCAAACCTAGTTACATATTTCAACACCATGAACCTCAAAACCTTGAGGTTGATCTATGTACACTTCTTCCTCAATCACACCATTGAGGAAAGTAGTATTTACATCCATCTAATGTAAATTCCAACCCATAGAAGCATCAATAGAAATTATAGATATAATAGGAGCGTACCTATAACTGGAGCAAAAGTCTTGTCATAACCCTCTCCCTCTTTCTAGGAGAATCCTCTAGCAACAAATCTAGCCTTGTACTTGTCAATATTTCCATCCACCACATGCTTAATATTGTATACCCATTTGGAGGTTACCATTGATTTTACATCAGGTCTAGGCACAATTTCCCATACATCATTCTTCATAATAGATTGGTATTCTTCCATCATCGCATCCTTCCCAACTTATTGCCTAATTGTTTCTGCATAGGTGGAAGGTTTAGAATCAATGAGATTAATCATCAATGTTGCATATCCATAGCGCCTCTTTGGTCTCTTTCTTTCTCTGAAGGTGCCACGTGGTGTTGCATGTAATTTTGCTTCCTGCAAGGTAAATCTAAGCCAAGTTGATCTCTTCTTAATTTTAGAAACAACAACTAGATCCAATGGTTCTAGGCCCTTGTGGCTCTTCTTGATCATCTATGGGATGTTCTGAGGGATTCGATGGACTTGACTCTTCTTCCTTGCGACCTTCATGTTCTTCTTCATCATCATACTTCATGGGAACTTCTTTAGACTTCCAATAGGCAAGATTCTCATCAAAAGTAATGTCCCTATTGCCTTTGATGATTCATTGTATCCAACAAATATTATCTTCTTTCCTAAAGGATCTAGATTATTTCTCTTATCTTAGGGAACATAAATATAAACTAGACAGTCAAAGATTCTTAAATGTCCAACCTTTGGGTTTTTGTCAGGTCAATGATGCTTCAAGAGTTTTATCTTCCAAGATTTGATGAGGACTTCTATTTTGAACATAGATTGTTGTCATGGATGCTTCACTCTATAAGAACATGGGCAAGTCTTGATCATGCATCATTGCCTTAACGAATTCTTCAATGGCTATGTTCTTTCTTTTAGCAACTCTATGTTTGTTGTGGATTGTAAGGGATTATCAACTCCATCTTAATCCCTCTTATTTACAAAAGGAAACAAGCTCCTTGGAGATGTATTCTCCTCCATTATCTGATATGAGAATCTTGATTTTCTTTCTTGTTAAGTCCACTTCTGCCTTGAACTCCTAAAATTTGCTAGAAAATTCATCCTTAGTCTCCATGAAATAAATCCACGTCTTGCAAGAGAAGCCATCAATAAAAGTTACATAGTACAAAGATCCTCCAAGCGATTTCACTGGCATTGGATTGCATACAACAAAATGAACTAGATCTAAAATAACTTTGGACCTACTTTCATTGCTCGGAAAAGGATTATTGTCATTCTTCCCAAGCACACGTCCTTTACATACTCCTTCATGCTCCGTCTACAATTTCGGAACACCTGAAATAATCTAATTTAGAGTCGAAAAAGATCTATACTGAAGGTGAGCATATCTTCTATGCCAAAGTTCACATGTATTGATGTCATTATGTAATAGAGCTTGAGTAGGTTGTTTAAAGGTCTATACAACTTTTCTTCACAAAGTCCAATTACTCTAGCAGAGTTTGTACTTGAGCCCTTTAGCCATACAAGGACTTTACCATCAACGACCCTATCTTCTTTATCTTCCAACCATGAAATGGAAACCAAATTCTTTTTCAAACCTAGTACATAGGTATGTTGCTAAGATGAACATTTTCACCTGATTCCAACTCAATGGATGTCTTCCCAACGCCTTTGACTGCATAATTGTCATTGCCTCCAAGGTCTACCTTTTGAGATAATCTCTTTTCCATTAGACTTGTGAGATTATCACGACCTCTTATCATGTGCCTAGAGGCACCACCACTATCTATTGACCACAAGTCATTGTTATCTGCAACAGAACCTATAAGAGCATAAAAATAGAAGAAATATTTATCACCCAAATTTTCATTCTTGGGCTTCTTTGGAAGTTCATCAGTATCTGCTGCAATAGCATGTTGTTTTGTCTTTCTCTTTCTATCATTTGATCTTCTAGGACAATCATTTATATAATGGCCAAATTTATTACAATGATAGCATTGAAATTTTGACATATTATTCTTACCTTAAGGAGCAGATATTCTTCCTTCAGGTCTTCTTCCTTCATTTGTTTTTTGGAATCCAAACTTCTTTTTTCGTCGAGCCTTCTTGAAACATGTTTCATATGCTTGAGAGTCATTTTCTTCAGATCCATTAATCTTCCCTTTTGATATAAGTCTAGAAATTTCTTCTTAAGGGTATGAGATCCATAGTTCTTCAAAACTTGGAATTTCTTTCTTACCACAAGTACTAGATGCAAATGAATCCCATGAGTTGGGAAAACCGTTAGTTCTTCTAGTCACAAGTTCTTTATTTGATACAGGGGATCAGGAAAGTTCTAAAAAAATAAAGCGTTCAAAAGTGCTCGAAACCGGTGCCAAAACGTAGTTCTCGCCGACCTGAATATAACTCAACTTGAATCGTTCAAAATTGATATTGTATGTTCCAGATATCATGTTCTGATCGTTTTCCTAAACATGTAAAATTTTTGCAGGTTGAAGTGCAGGACTACTGACTAGGAAGTCTGTATGCTGACTGGCCAGGCTACCAAGTGGCCTCACCTGATTGGTTTGTGATTGTCATTTTTTTGATTAGTTGTGGTATGGTATAAGGTGGACCTATGAACGGGCTTCCATGTGGGACCCTAGACTTGTGTTACACAAAAAATTGTCACCATGACTTTCTACAGTTTGTGTGAGTCCATCAATACTCATACATACCTCCTTTGCAAGTCTTAAACCTCAGCTATTCATGTCAAGCCTTGAAAATGGGAGAAAGACTTTAAAAATATCTCAAATCCTGGTTTCGCACTTTCTCCTAGCACTGCCTGCGGTGCCGCACCTAATGGTCATGTTTCCTGCGAACCTGACCGCTCTGTATATTGAGTGATGGGTGCGAACCCCTATAAAAGTTAAAAAGGCGTGAGTTCATTCTTAAAAACTCATCTTGGGTCACTTCTAGACACTTCTAGAAGGAATATTACATTGGCAAGTCTGCTCCACCTTGGTTCATCCATTCCATAACTAAGGGAGCTAACTCCATGATATGAGGTGCTTATCCCATTGAAGGAGGAACTTATCCCTTCAATGGTGGACCTGCAACTTCCTCCATTTGCACTATAAATTCATGCATTGGGCTGGTTGTAGAAGAGGTTGAAAGCTAAAGATTCTTGAGGGTAACTGCTGCTGAAAACTAGGCTTCATTTTTGAGCTTGTGAGAGGAGAGATCACATACCTTTCATGTCATTTGGGAAGTGAGTGAGGCTTGTAAAAGTAGAGGAGACCCCTGCTGGACCCTGGAAAGGACTTGTACAACATCAAGGCAAAGGTTGTAAGGTTCTTTTATTCATAAAGATAATACAATCAAGTTTGTTTTTCTCAATGAACTGTCTCTAATGGTTTATTTTATGAGCTCCTTGATCTTCATAATGAACATGTTTTATTATATGTAGGTATGCTTGTTTGTGTATGCAGGTTATTAAACAAGAACTGCTTGAAGCTGTTGGGATAAAACTGCCTCAAACAAGCGTTGGACCAAGGTAGGGTCTATTACACTTCTTAGTATTCATTAATGAATTGAAACATGTTTAGAGAAATAGGTTTGCTTGTACTCTTTGTTGCTAGATATCATTAGATACTAAGGAGATCGGTCTTGTCCGCAAGAACGATTTATCCGGCCAACAAATTGGCGACTCCACTGGGGAAAGGTTTGGTTTGAATTTTGTTTTGTCTTTGCTTTGACGTGAGAAACTTAAGTTTTTGTTTCTAATTTGCCTCGATTGGTGTGAGTTTGGGTACTGGTTAGATCCTAGTTGATTTTTTTATTTTTTGGAATTTTGGAAGAGGACCGCACTCTCTGAGTTAGTTACAGTGCGGACCTATCCACACTGTTACAGTGTAACACAGAGCGGCACTGCACCTGGTTTTACTGGATGCCTGCAAACCCCTGTCAAAAATTTGAAAAACCTAAAATCCATCTACCCAGTTAGGTCTAGTTTTTATCCATAGCTGTTAGTATATGCCCAGACCTGCATTTGTCTTGACAAAAGTTCCTTTTGAGTTAGTTTTCGTTGAAATTTTTGTTTGGAGTGATTTTCTAAAAAGTTTTATTTGATTGGATTGTTTTTTGCTTGGTATTTGTAGTAGCTCAAAGATCTGAAGCCTTAGAGCCTTAAATCACCCTAGTCTCTCTAGTTTTCTTGATGAGTTTGACTGACTTATGAAATCTATCCGTGAAGAGACCTAGATCCCATTTGTATCTTTTGCAAAACTTTGATTGAACTTGATTAAAAGTTTTGAATTTCATTTTTTCTATTAAAATATAATTGGATGTTTTGATTTAGTTTGTTGGAGCTTGGATAAATTGATCCTTTGATTTAAGGCTGAAACACTAAGTTGAACGTCCTCAAAAACATTTCAAGTGTCTTTTCAATCCATTTTTCGTTTAGATCTCAAAATTGGATCATAGCTTTGAGTTTTTCGTAGAAATTATACAAGTTTGTTGAAAATTTGTTTTCAATAGTTTTTTAGAGTTTTTCTAGAAATATTAAAAGCTCTCTTAAGAGAATTGCTTATTCTTGTAGTTTTTTAGTGTTAAAAGCAAAGGATTTTCTGTGAGTGTCATTAGTGTTAAACAGACATGGACAGCGAGAAGGATGTGAAAATAATAGGAAAGATAAATCATTCAGTACAATTTTTATTCACAAAAGATGTACATTTATAGTACAATATGGTGACCGTTGGGATTCACATCCCAAGGTCCCTTGGACTGCTTTGTCCATTCGGCTTCCACATTAACCCTTTAGGATTAGGTGTC
>APFE030316878.1:0-14305 GCA_000404065.3 Pinus taeda | reverse complement strand
TGTTGTGGACAAGCTGTTTCCAAGGTCTGATGATGGGCTTGGGAAGTGCAGACTGAACTTCTGCATCTGCATGTAACCTTGCTGCTTTGTTTGGTATTAAATCTGAATGAACTGTAACATGCTGCTGATGGGTGGTTGTCTCAATGTTCTGAACAAAAACAAGTTCAGAATGGTGTCTATTTTGATGTAGCTCTTCTTGCTGTAGCTGAGTTTCAAGCTGCAAAAAATCAATCTTTCCCTTTGCATTTTGAAGACAGACCTGAATGTCTATGAGAGAAACTTTGCTGATTTGGAATGTGTCATTAGAAGTAGATTGTATTAGAGTTTTCAAAAACTCTAATACTTCACCAATTTGATCCTTTTTCCAAAAAATGCAATGTCTTAATGATACTTTTAGTTCCTCAAAAAGCTTCTTGGACAAATATTTCAAGCTTCTTAAAAATGGAGCATTACTTTAATCAAAAATCCAAATATGATGCAAAGACTAAAAGTATTCCACAGTCAATAACAAATCTCTGACAATAACAAATCTCTGGCTGCTAGCCCAATGCATACACAGTCAGTTTGAAAATTTAAAACATCGCGAACTCTATCAAAAATATGCCCATACATGCACCAGAGAATTTATTCTCTCCTGTGTATAACAACAATTTTGGTTTCCGCTGATCCCTTGACACTGTGGTAGCAAAATTTTCTTGGAACTTGGCTGTTGGTCAGCGATTTAATTACTGACAAACTCTCGTTCTCCAGGTGAGAATAACATTGTTTCTCGTGCAGCAATGGGGATGTGAAGTGGATTACAAGTTGCTGGAAAGAATCAAGAATGCTTACAATATTCCCCAAGGTTGTGTTGTCCCGCATGCATGGTTTTACTTTCCATCGATACAAGTGTCAATATCTCATTAAAATAAAAGAAATAATTTTCGTTCACTAAGGTGGTGGCAATACAAGATACAGATATGTGGACAGGCTAAACCTGTTTGAAAGAATTCCTTCTAACCAACAGCTGATATTCAAAGTTTACTTTCAATTTAATAAGATTCCCTCTCCAAGTCTACTATAGATCTAAGATACATGCATTTCAACTTAATGCATTTGTCTGAGGTCATTTCTAGCCCATCTAGACAGCAACCTTTCTTGGAGCGGCTTTCTGTAAGGTAGCTATGATTTTGTTGTAAGGAATTTGAGTAGTAAAGACCATATATAATGATTGGCCTTACAGAATCTGACGGAATCAAGTAGTTCTTAATGGGCGACCTATTTAAACCAATTCGATCGATGATAACCCTGCTTTACCGCGAGAATCTTAGAACATGTTTAACGCATAACTGTTGTGTATATTTCAAGGAAGCCACCACCTGAAAATACCGACTACCATCTTCTGCTAACAATAGAGATCGAGCATTGTACATGCAAATGCTTCTATTTGCAGGAAATAAACTCAGAATCAGGCTTATTTCTCCAGCTACAACGTATACAAGGATTCAACTCTTTATTTGGTTTTCCAAATACATGGTGAACGAAGGCCTGGTTTCATTCACTAAACCTTATATTAAAAGATACGGTCAAAAATAAATCATTCCTACCCTGTTCTCCAAGCCCTCGTATTCAGAAATCTCAAAATCCGCTCAGTGTTCTCCAACCCCTCGTATTCCTAATGCATACATCATGGAGAAATCAGAAATGGTGATGCTATCAGAAATCTCAACGTAAGAGGCCATAACCCGCTCAATGTTTCAACCAGAAGCAGACATCTACATATTCAATGGGTGCTGGCTTCTTTCAAATTTGCACAAGTGGAAAACGATAAACACCATAAGTTATAAATAACACGCAGGAAGAGTACGACCCACTACAATGTCAAATTCAACGTCTTATTTAGACTAAACTCGGCCAGGAGAAGGGATAATAACTCGGCCCTCAGGAATGCTACTGAATCTTCTGCTAATTTTGTGAATTAGAGCATGGCTTACGCTCCAGCAGATCAGCAGATGCTTCTATCAGGCATATCAGGCCTCGGACAATAGCCAACAGAATACCCATGAGCAGCAGCATCAACGACAGCAACATTCATTTATGAGCACCAATTACGGGAGAGTGCAGGAAGCGATACGAGAGCCAAAAGAGCAGCCTCTGCGTCATTTCTTCGATGAGTGGCCCAAATCAAGAAATCCATGGGCGACCGACGTAGAAGAGGAAGCGTCGAACCGTAGCTCCTCAACAACCCAGCGCTCCATATCGATTCCTGTGTCGTCCTCTAATTTCTCAGCAGCGAACACCAGTTCATCTCCTCGTCGCAAATTATCGCTCACTTCTCTGAAATTATCTATGTCTAGGGATGGCAGCGATCATGTAGCGTGCAGATCAGTTACGTTGATAGATAGTGTGAATTGTGAACACGGACACAGTGTGTAGAGAGGGCAAAACTACGAAGGACAGCGCTGACGAGGTTCCAGGGCCTGGAAAAGTCAGATAAATTATTGCAAATACACAGGGCATATAAAAATAACTCACAACGGTTTGAGAGCAAAGCTCAGATGGACAGAAAAGGTTGGTTTACAGGTCAGTGCGCAGATCTTAGACCAATCACTCTTTAAGGCAGAAATGATTATCACGCATAGGATGGGTCAGGGATGGCAACGCAGGAATTCACCTACCGCGAATTCACCTACCGCGAATGAGCGTTTTTCATGCCAAGCTGAGAATGGCGGCAAAATAATAGATGGCAGCACTGAAGTGCACACAAATGCCAAAAAACTAGTGGCTCACACAAGATTTGAGCAGGTCAGGAAGGAATCTGCTATGATACCATGTTAAACAGACATGGACAGCGAGAAGGATGTGAAAACAATAGGAAAGATAAATCATTCAGTACAATTTTTATTCACAAAAGATGTACATTTATAGTACAATATGGTGACCGTTGGGATTCACATCCCAAGGTCCCTTGGACTGCTTTGTTCATTCGGCTTCCACGCTAACCCTTTAGGATTAGGTGTCCAACAATTAGTAGTCTCGGTTTTAAAAAGTTCTTTGGAAAAGACAAAAAGTTTCCTTTCGATTGTATGTTAAGAGAAAGATTTGATTTACCAAGCATTGCATCTTCGGCTCTTCCTTAGCTAGATATTCATTGAAAAGGAAAAGGAATTGTTACCATCTTAGGTGCATTTTTAGT
Organism: Pinus taeda; assembly: GCA_000404065.3. Lineage (NCBI taxonomy): Eukaryota > Viridiplantae > Streptophyta > Pinopsida > Pinales > Pinaceae > Pinus > Pinus taeda. Next base: position 11,130 of record APFE030316878.1, on the reverse strand, counting down.
GTTTTGGATTCAAGTCTTCATACCACAAAGTTTCATCTCCGCACCCATTGACTTAAAGAACAAACAATAAAATTAACGCTTAATTAAAATCAATCTAGCAATCATTTTATTTTCTAGGACTCTTTTCACCAACATAGCTTAGGCTAGTATCTTGGAGTAGGGAGTAATTAAGTCTCCAAGGTAGTTTAAACAAACAAGTAGTCGATCTTGCGGTAGGAAGAAAATCCAATTGTTACATCTATGCTCTAGGAAAGCTCCTCTTAAAGGAGAAACACAAAATCATATCCGAACCAGTGTGGGAATCAATCCTTCCTCATTGGGAACGATAGAAGATATTCACGTATTAAAAACGGTAAACCTCGGATTAACCATTGTCGAGGAGCCTGGGGTCACTTGTGGTAAACTTGGATTATGTCAGGAGCCTTCAAGGGATTGAGCATGTTACTCTGCCGTGGCGTGCATATCGGATCGTAGACTGTTCCCCAGGTATATTTGTTCCTGTTTGTGACCTTAAGTGACCATAATATTTAGGATCTTCCTAGGTGACGGTGGAGGGAAGATCCCACTATACCTGGAGCAGACTCGACTAGACTCACTTGGACTCCTCTGGGGGGTTATCTTCACTCGAGACGGTTATAGTGGAGAAACTTGTGCCAGTCTGTTTCATTAAGCAGGTTGTCGAGGTAACTGTTCCAACCACCATTTCTGTATTGAACTCTGCGATGTTGGATTTCATCACCAACTAGTGTTTTCAAACCGGAAAGATATTGTTTGATCTCCTAGATTTGTTAGGCGTGTGCTTCAAATTGTTTGGTTCTTTAGAGACTTTAGGTGTTTTTCTTGAGATTTTTCTTTGTTTTCGTGTGAAGTAATTAAATTAATCATGGCTGAATTACCGAGACAATCCCATCGACTTCGGGGGTAGCCTCCCGAATTTACACCAAGTCAGCTGGAAGGGCTGCGCGCCCTTGTCACACCAATTGAAAGTAGGGTTGGGTCACCGGAGGCCAGAGAGTCTTCGTTGATTGTACATCTTGATTATATAGTGCAAGCAACAGAACATATTTCTGAACCGATTTCATTTTCTGAGGTTACTGGTAGTGTCACTCCTACTAGCTCGGTTGCTGAAGAACCTGAAACTGAAATTACTGCTACTCCATCTTCAGGATTTTATTCTCCTGTTTCTAGTGGTCCTATTTCACCCAGAGTAGAAAATATTATTACCAAGAATCTTCCTTTGGGACTTATTTCCATTGAAGAAATTGTAAGTGAGAGTCCGAAAGAAGGTATAAGCATCCCTGAAAATCAAACGACTATTGAACTTAGGGGGCGTCAATCTATTTTCTATAGTCCCATTAGAGGTGACACTTGATATATTTCGTTGACCAATTTCTTAGAAAATCCAGGTCTCACGTCTTCACCACCTCGATTTCCTTTCCATCCAACACCCAGAGTTTATTATCCTCCCTTGAATATTTCGAGACAGTCATCCTTGTTTACTTAGACGCCAGAAACTTTTTTACATGGCGGTCCTTCTGTTCCTCCTGGATATCAGTCTGTATCTGGTACTTTTTCAGGAGCTTCTCCTCGACCCATCGATTATGTCGTATCTCCTAGTCATAATGGAACTAAATCATCAAGTGTTTAAGAGATTCTTATGATGTCTGGTACTACTCCTAATCCGCAACCTCAAGGTAGTTCAATACCACCTGGGGGACAACCCCAAGGCAGTTCATTACTGCCTGGGAGGCAACCTCAAGGACAGTATGTTCCTACGGGACAGTATTTTCCTCAAGGTCAACCTCAGTACCAATATGTACCTCAAGGTCAACCCTAGTATCAATATACACCTCAAGGTCAATACCAGCCTCAAGGTCAGTACCAACCCCAAGGTCAGTACCAACCTCAGGGTCAATATGAACCTCAAGGTTTTCAACCACCTTCACGTCAATCATTTGTTAAAGGACCTGGAAATGTACCATATAATTATCAACCTTACACTCAACCTAGTTTTGGTCCTCAATACGTTCAACCTGTTATGGGTCCATACCCCGGAATGAACGTGGTGTGGGATCCACAAACTCCGCAACCCAGTGTACAGTTGTCATCTCAATCTGGATAGTCTTTTGTTTCTGGTTCACCTCAACAACCTGTCCAGCCTACTACTCAAACTGCTACACCTGGGGTAGTTCAACAGCCTGGGCCTAGTTCGCCACGGACTCCGTCCCAAACATCTGCTGCAACTGATGCGGCTTCTGTTCAATCCACTCCACCTATTTCTGGAGTATCAGCAGCTCCAGTTTCTACTGCTCCTATATCAACTCCTCAGGCCTCTTTACCCCAGTCTGGACCTACAATCCAGACTCCGGTTTCTATGCCTATAGAACAACCTGGGCCTAGTATGGTTGTTACAAGTCAACCACAATTTACTTATCAACCGTACCAGGGGCAGTACCAATACGGGCCCGCTGTGCAAACCCGACTTATCAGTATCAACTGTATCCTGGGTATACATATCAACAACCCCAGTATGGTCCGTTTAATCCCTGTTTTCCAGGAGGATATAATATCCCAAATGCGAATCCGATACCAAGCTATCCTGGATATCCTCCTCCTGGGGCTGGTCTTATGACCCCAAGTTTTCGGGATCCAAACCATCAGTTATTGTTTATAGCAACTTTGGATTTGCCTGATTTGTCGCGCCTTACGAACGATCCAATCAATTATCTTCCATTTTGGCCGCTAATACCGAATAAGTTGCCAAGTGATATACCAAAGTTTGAGGGGAAGCCAGGGGAAGATCCGTCTAATCATGTGATGACTTACCATCTCTGGTGTGCATCGAATTCCATTATAGATGATTCCATTCATCTTCGTCTTTTTCAACGCACTTTGATCGGCCTTGCAGCCAAGTGGTACATTGAGTTGCCACGAGGCTCTTTTTATAATTTTAGTCAGTTAGCCACTTCCTTCCTTACTCATTTTCAGCTACCAATCTGATATGACAATGGCACAGAATTATTAACTTCGTTAAAGTAGTCGACGTCCACTTATATTTCAGATCATATTCATGAATGGCGACGTCGACGTCGTTTAGTGAAAGTTTTTATCCCGGACCAAATTTTGGCAGAATGGTTTGTGAAATCATTATTACCCAAAATAACTAAAGTTGTTGCTAAGGCAAGGGTAGTTACAGAAGAGCAAGTAATTGCTCAAGCTCAGTACCTTGACTTAGTTTATACTCAGTCAGGTACGTTGCATGAGAAAATCCCCGACCTTCCGAAACAAAATCAAATAGTTGCACCTCCCTCAGGGTCTCATGCCGCTGACGGTATGATTGGTACTGTTAATACCAAAAGTAAGAAGAAATCATCCAAGAATTCTTCTCCCATAATAACTTTACCAGATTCCCCTAAGGGAGAATCTTCACCTGAAATTTTTGCCGATGTTTATGTCGTAGAATCATCCACGACCAAATCAAAATCTAACGGCAAGAAGAAAGGTAAGAAGAAGAACAATCAGAACTCAAAGGAGAAATCCAAGAAGCCTAAATCCACAGACAAGAAACGAAAACCTCGATATCCTTGTCTCATCTGCGATGAGGAGCACTTTACAAGGGATTGTCCGCATCGTGCCAAGGTTGCGAAAATCGTCAAAGGTTCGCAAACACCCGTTGTTTTGAAGGATCCTTTTCCAAATCAAGACATTAAAATGATAGGCTCTTCCTCTAATGCCTCGGAAGAACCCATAATGATGATGTCACATGTAAGGATTGCGACACGATCGGAACATTATGGGAGTAAAAGTCCTTTTGGTGGAAAGGAAGCCGAATCTTCTAATTCTAATCCATTAACCTCAGCTCCGTCTAGTTCCGATCCACTACAGATCGAGAAACCCAATCCCGACTTAGTAATCAAATCGCCCGCTAAGGGTATACTTCGATAGTCAGCTTTGAATCCACATGCGAAAGCTGCTCAGAACTATAACATTGTTGAAGATTTAGTTGTTTCACCTTCAGCAATGTCGGCTTTGGAAGTGTTGCAATCATGTCTAGCACAGCGTAAAATGCTACTGTCGGCTATAGGAGCTGTTGATCTTCAAGACTCAAACCTCATAGTCTTCGATTTAGAAAATAGTTCACCGCGTCTTCCTCATCAAATGGCTTTCCAGATCCCAGTGTTAGTCAAAAACAGACCTTGTTTTAGGACTGTTATTGATGAGGGAGCTTCCACGTGTATTATGTCGATACAGTGTTGGAAAACCTTTAGTTATCCTACGCTTAAGCAATCCCCGACAATACTAAAGGCCTTTGATGGCCGAGGGTTTCATCCTTATGGCATTTTACAGGACTTGCCTATAGGGGTTGAAGGAAAAACCGTTAATCTAGATGTGGAGGTGGTTGATGCCCCTCTAGATTACAACCTTCTTTTGGGTCGTAGCTGGTCTTACGCCATGATTGTTGTTGTTTCATTAGTGTTTCGGCTTATTAAGTTCCCATATAATGGAAAGATTGTAACAATAGATCAATTAACTTATTTCTCGTCCGACCCATCCTCTGCTGAGAGTATTAAACATGTTGGAAAAACCGCTATCCCTTATAAGGATGTTGGAGTAGGATTAGTTAAAGATTCGGGTTTACTCGGAACTTTTTCCTTTCCTCCTCCCAGCGTACAGTCTCCTTTCGCAACCATTCATATGATTTCATCAGAATCCATTCTTCTTGACGATCATTGGTTCATTCCATTCGACTCCGAGGTGGACTCTCTTGGCGATGCTATGCCTTTGAGTCCCTTTGAAGTTGCTTATCAGGCAGTACAGTCGTTTTCCGATTCAAATTCAACCAACCCTGATCTAGTGAATGAGATCAATGGGAAATCACTTTCAATCTCAACCTCAGAGTCAACAACCTTTTCAGAAACCGTTCACACTGATGAACAAATTCGGGAACTGTTGTCTCTTGATCCATTACCATGGGAAGATCTTCATCATAGGTCTTTGTTTTTACCCGAGATTGATCATTTTGAAAATGATTTTCATCCGTTTTTACCGTTGAATATGTCCAAGAACCGCAAAATCCATTGAAACATCCTGGTTTTGAACAAAATTTAGCCAATATTTCTCGCACGGTTCCTATCGACATTTCAGTCAAGCCTGGGATTGTTGAAAACATTCACATAGGTGCTTCTTGTACAGACACTGAAGTCAACACATATAAAGCCCTATTTCAAGAATTCTGCGACGTGTTTGCCTGGTCCTATGAGAAAATGCCAGGAATTGATCCTTCAATCGTTGTTCATGAAATCAAAACCTACCCGGATGCTAAACCCATCCGGCAACGGTTGCGTCAAATACACCCACGAAAAGCTACTGCCATCAAAACCGAAGTTGAGAAATTACTTGAAGTAGGTTTCATTTATCCAATTCTTTTAACGGATTGGGTATCGAATATTGTTCCAGTTAATAAAAAACAAGGGACAATAAGAATATGCATCGACTATAGTGATATTAATCGTGCTTGTCCCAAGGACAATTATCCCACGCCCTATATCGATCAAATTATCGATGATTGTGCCCGTACTGAAATTTTCTCCTTTATGGATGGCTTTTCCAGTTACAATCAAATTAACATTCTACCTACAGATCAACCAAAAACGACATTCATCTGTCCATGGGGGACATTTGCTTATTGCAAGTTACCTTTTGGACTAAAGAACACCGAGGCAACTTTTTAAAGGGCCATGTCTTATGCGTTTCATGACATCAAGCACATTGTGCAACCCTATCTCGATGATTTACTAGCTCATTCATTACGAAGAGATGATCATCTCACTCAGTTACAAGCCATTTTCATGAGATGTAGGCATTATCGAATTAGGCTCAATCCGCACAAGTGTGTTTTCTATATCGAAACGGGTCGATTACTGGGATTTGTTGTATCGAAAGCCGGTATTCGCGTCGATCCTTCGAAGGTCGAAGCCATTGTCAAATTACCACCTCCTTCAACTCTTTGCCTACTCCATAGTTTGCAAGGGAAAGCAAACTTTTTACGTCGTTTCATTCCTAACTACGCCGAGATTGCAAAAGGTTTTACCCGGTTGCTGAAACAAAACACTCCATTCTTTTCGGATGAGATCGCTGACAAATCTTTTGATGCACTAAAACATGCGTTGACCCATGCGCCATTATTGCATCCTCCCAACTACAACCAGGATTACTTCTTGTACCTCGCTGCTTCCCATTCCACTATTGGGATGGTTTTAGTTCAACAGGATGAATTCGAAAGTGAACATGTGATATATTATCTTAGTCGGACCCTAACTCCAACTGAGCTAAAATACACGTGGAGAAACTGGCCTTAGCTGCAGTCCAAGTTGTTCAGCGCTTTCATCACTACATTTTGTTACACAAAACCACTGTCATTTCAGACTGTAACCCTATGCAATACATTTTGACTAAACAATTGTTGGGGGGCAAGTATTCCAAATGGATTGTTATCTTGCAGAAATTTGACTTGGAATTTGAGAAGGCCAAGTCAAAGAAGTCTTTGGTTTTTGCAGAATTAATGTGTGACTTCCCTCGTGCCGATACCGAACATGTGGTGGAAGAATCTATTGCGAATGAATCCTTGTTCCGTATCAGCACCGTTGATCCATGGCACGGAGATATCATTGTCTATCTCCAAACCCAATCTTTTCAGCCCAATACTCCATGATCTCAACGCCGGAAAATACGATTCCAATCCCAACCTTACATTATTATTGGAGATACACTTTATCGTCGTGGGGTGGATTTCGTCTTTCGTCGTTGCCTTACTCATGATGAGGCTGAGAAGGTTATTAATGACTGCCACTCTGGAGCGTGTGGCAGTTATATGTCTGGGTATGCCACAGCCCAAAAGATTTTGCGCGCTGGCTATTTCTAGCCGTCCTTATTCAAAGATTGTATTATTGTCGTCCAGAAATGCCACAATTGCCAAATTTTTTTATCGTAAGATGCGCGCTCCTCTCCACCCTATCATTGCCGTTGGTCCATTTGCAAAATGGGGTATCAATTTTATTACATGTAACCCTCACTCGGCCGAGGGGCATGCGTATATCATCCTTGTGGTAGATTATTTTACCAAGTGGGCCGAGGCGATGCCTACATTTTCGGCAGATGGCAAAACTGCTGCGATTTTCGTTTTCAATCATATAATTGCTAGGTTTGTTGTCCCCCAAGCGATTATCACTGACCATGGGAGTCATTTTCGAAACATCATGATGACCGAACTTACAGATCAGCTTGGCCTGCGTCACGATAGTTCCACTCCATATTTCCCACAGGAAAATGGTCTAGTTGAAGCAGTGAACAAAGTTCTAGTCACCATGATCCGACGAATCATCGTGATTCATCGGTCGAATTGGCACAACATGTTATTTTCAGTGCTTTGGGCGTACCGAACCTCAGTCAAAACATCAACAGGTTTTACTCCCTTTCAACTGGTTTACAGTTTAGAGGCAGTATTGCCCATTGAATGTGAAATCCCGTCATTACAAATTGTTGTGCAATTATTACCATCCACTTCCAAAGAGGAAAAACGTTTATTATACTTAGCTCAATTAGATGAGAATCGACGCAATGCGGCATTAGCTGTCGAAACTCATGCCAAACGGATCAAAGCTCAGTATGATCAAAATTTACTTTACGATCAAGCAAACGATAAGCTAGGGGCTAGCAAATTTGTACTCATGTGGCATGGTTCGTATATTGTCAAGCGGAAGCTGGCAAAAGGGGCCTATGAGCTAGAAGATTTTGACAATGTCTCTTTAGGTAAACCTAGGAATGGGCTTTATCTAAAGCGTTATTATGCTTAAACAAATAGCTTGGAGATTTCATTAGATTAGTTTTTTCTACGTTGGTATGTTTGTAGATTAAAGATGCGTGTTTTACTTTAGTGAGCGTTTTTCATTATTAGTCTTGCTTATCTTGATTTTACTCCTGATATTGCAGATGTCGACGCCTCTCCAAACATACATCGATTTCGCTGATGGTGCTTGTCGTAGTACACGGAACATCTCTTCCGTAGCCTGGGTTATCTATTCACCCTCTGACGAGTTAGTATCTATGCACAGGGTAAGCCTCGGTCAAACAACAAACAACATTATAGAATACAGTGCAGTGATTGAATTATTATCTGAATCCATCTCATTTGGAATTCGAAGTTTGATTGTTAATTTAGATTCAGAACTCGTTGTATTACAGCTTAATCGAGTTTATGCCATTAGAAATCCTGTATTATTACGATTATTTTTTAGAGTTCGTCTCTTGGAACGAGAATTTGATTACATAGAATATCAGCACATTCCAAGATATTTAAATACATTAGCAGATGTAATTGCTTCTCGAATGTTAAATAGACATTTGCATTGAATCAAACAGTAAATTTAAAAACATCTCATAAGCATGTTTTGCAAGATAACCATAGTAATAGCATAACATAGCATAGAAGTGTGTCAAAATATACATCATCCTTGATCATAGGTTGAAAAACACCTTATGATCGGCAAAAATGATAGTATCAAAAGTCATATCAAAAATGGGTCTACAAAGCAATCATCCTATCACTGGTGATGATCCCGATCAGACACCACTGCTCGGGCCACCCTACAAATGAACCTCCTAAAAGGTCCTAGGACTCTAATCACATAGCGTTGAAGCCGAAGTGGAATGTCATCTATGCTGGTCTCTGGTATATATGCGGTCACGCGCTCTAAATGACTCTCCAACTCAGCCAAGGTCTCTGTTGTCTGGTCCTGTGGGGTCGGTGCTACGACAGCTGGTTGTCTCTGATCATAAGGCTGGAGAGCGGCTGGTCGCCGTGGACCCACATCTGCATTTAAAACTTTTACTATTAGTTTTGGGACGATTGTTAAAAATACAAAAACATACATATAAAATTAAAATGTTGAAAAACAATTTTTTTACCTCTGTCATCCCATTGCTCTCCTGGTGGAAGAGTCATGTCAGGATCACCGCGATAATCCATCCAGCGTATGGAAAATCCTGAATAATAAAAAGTTGGTTCTCTAACCAACGGAAGTACTCTAGGGTGAATCGAACAATCTCAGAACCCTCATCTGGATGACGGGCCATAACTGCAACCCATCGCATAACCCGAGGATCTCAGAGAAGTCCAGCCTCAACTGTGAGTCGCTGTGGGACCAGCATCGGTACCCTCTCTAGGGCAAAGCTGACAACTAAATAACCATAACCAAAGTTCTTTAGCTGCCCTTGCTTCGCCCTAGTCAATTGGCCCTTCACATTGGCCAATACAGCATCGCACCAATTGAAAATGGTGCCTCAGAAGCAGTCCACTACCATGCGCATCAGGGACCCTGTAGCTAGATGCAATATTGCGCTCCCGCAGAGTCTGGTAACAGTAAAAGAAATGACCTTCAGTTCAGGGCGGGAAATGGTTTTCACATTTATCCATTTTTCCAGATCCTGGTTGTTACAGAACTCTAGTCGGAGACTAGCGACAGATTGGCCACCTGGCCTAGATCCGAACAGAGATAATTGCTCGCCTCTCTTGGGCAAGCTAGTCAAAAAATATATGTCATCCGACTCGATTCGAGCCGGTTGCCACCAATAATGAAACACTGGTCCTGAATGCTCCACCTATTCACTAGCCATTGTAAAAAGTCTACCTGTGCCCTCATGCCAGGTATGGTCCAAAATTTGAAAAGCCCGCATGCTCTCAATGCCTATAATGAAGGCGGATGGAGTAGTGCAGCCTGATCCACGTCCTCATGCTCTCTTTCTCGCCAAACAAACATATTGTGTACCTACATTGCAAAATAGGTGAACTAGAATTTTCATTCCAAAATTCTATGGGTCCAAAATGGAAAATCTAGGGTTCAAAATCCGCATTCTGCGGGGTTCGCACCCATGCCTTTAGAGACAGTGCGTAGGTGCACACTTCTCCTTAAGGCGAGGTGTGACACCCCGACTTTTCTCTGTGCACAGAAAAGTTGGGGTGCGTAGGGGCCACATGGCGCCCCTACGCAACCACCACGGGCGATTTTTTGCCCTAAATTTCCTCCAAAAATCAAAATATAAACCCTAAAACGAAATTTCAAACGGATGAAATGCAAGTCAGGGACATTGTGGATTACCTGGAGAAGACGGTTCTCGATTCCAGTGGTCGGATTTTGCGCAATCTCCATAGGAAGTTTTTTACCAAAAGCTCTTACTTTTTACTCCAAAGATAAACGGTAAAAATGAACTTGTAAAAGCCCTTTTTATAAGACTTTTTGAATAAATAAATTAAAATTTATTTATTTTTTACTTTGAAAATGTCATTTTGGTGCATTTTTATTATTTTTAAACAAATATGAGTAATGTTTGCAGTTTTTGTGCAGAATATTGGGGATTCAGGTGAAATTGATCATTTTCAACAAAAAACATTAAGCTCTTTTCGAACTCGTAAAAAATGAAAAGATTGCCGAGTGTTTCTTTGTAGACTCGCTAAAACGGAATTACAAAGACGGTCCTTTACAGCTCTTTTCCGATCGTACAAACATGAAAAGATTGCCGGACTTTTGTCATTTCAAGTTCGATATTGGTAATAAAACGACGTGTTTTCGATCACTTTTTTACTTTTTCAGATTGAAGGCACTAATCATGAAAAGTACTCCTTGGTCGTAATGATCAAGCGGTTCTCTCAAGTATTATTTTATACTTTTTCGGGTTTGGGAGACACAAATTTACAAAAAAGGAAAACCGTGGAGTTTTCTTAAGTTTTTCTTCTAACTCCCTAAAATTGAAAAACACAGAGTTTCTCCTACACTGGACTCGTTAAAATTTCACAGTAAAGGACCTGTTCAATTACAAACAAGAACAGACCACTTCTTTTTAGAGTTTGAATCTAAACTAATTTGGACTCATCCGAAAGATGAGCTTATAACCAAGAAAATGTTATCCTCCTCGAGCTTGTCAAAAATAAAGAGGTATTTGCCAGAAATGGTGGGGGAAAAGGAGAAAAATGAACCTGTTTGTTGTACTCTGTGTTTGAAAAAACTTTCCATCACTCTTGAACACGACACTTTTATCCACCTGGGTTGGGAAATCCTTTACCTAACAGTTAATCAA
>APFE030316875.1:0-21764 GCA_000404065.3 Pinus taeda | reverse complement strand
AAAATATCTTATTCCACTTGTTTCTAGAAGTCGTCGACTATTAGAGGTGTAACAGCCAAGAAGACTATTATATATTATTAATTTTTACAAAAATAGAGAAGAAAATATCATGTAATAAAATTATTGTAAAGTATTCTTTGAAATAACAAATGCTGTTATAGAGTGTGTAACAACCACCACAAGGTGGTTTTCAATTGCTACAGAAATTCTCTGTCTGCACTCGGAAAAGGTTTTCACAGCCAGTTTGTTTTATTATTATTATTATTATTTTTAAAGTTTGAAGGTGTAACAACCACCAACCATGGTTGATTTTCAAATATTAAACTTATTGGAAAAATTAGAATTTTTGCAGCACAAGGGGGCTTTCCCATGTTCCTGTAATCTGAAGATATGAATTTGTGACAATGTTGACGAATGAATCCCTTGAAGCAGGTTTGTGATATAACCGAAGATGGTGCCCATTTGCAAGAAATGGTGTCCTCGTACTGTCAATGGTCACCAAACTTACAGCCCCATTGTGAAAGACTCCATCTACCTCATAGGGACCTAGCCATCTGGTGCAGAGCTTGCCCTTGAAGTCTTTAAACCTTGAGTTGTATAAGAGAGCCCAATCTCCTTTCTGTAACTTCTTCTTCTTGATGAATCTGTCATGCCACTTAGCTCTTTATTGCTGGATAATCTTTGTTTGCTAGATAGAAGCTAATCATTTCTCCTCCAATTCATTGAGCTGGTTCAATCTCTGCTTTTGTGCTATAGCCAGATCCAAATTTACTTGCAATGCTATTCTTAGTGTCTTGATTTCGAACTCAATCGGAAATAAGGGATTTTTACCATACACAAGTTCATATGGTGAGAATCCAGTGGTATTCCTCCATGTGGTCCTGTATGCCCACAACGCTTCTAGAAGTTTGTCGGCCCAATTCCTTCAGTTATTGGCCACAATTTTAGTAAGGATCATCTCAATGACTTTGTTAGTGCTTTCCACTTGGCCATTTTCTTGTGGATGATAAGGTGTTGTGATTCTATGATGAATTTTATATTTTTCAACCAACTTCTGGATCATATGGGATGTAAATTGGGGTCCTTCGTCTGTGACTATCTCCCTGGGTATGCCAAATTAGACAAATATGTCTTCAAACAAAAAGTCTGAAACGACCTGCTCTATGGCTCTGGTTATTGCATTTACCTCAACCCATTTTGTGACATAGTCAGTGCAGACCAATATGTAATATTTCTGTCTAGATGAAGGATTAATCGGTCCCACAAAATCTAGGGCCCATTTCTCAAAAGGTTCTAAGACAATTTGGGGCTGTAACAACATCTCATCTGATTGCAGTGGTTGGCCCATCCTTTGGCAACTATCACATCAATTTACAAACTTCTTAGCATCCTGAAATATTGTTGGCCAATAATACCCTGTCGAAAGGACTTTGTATCATGTCTGTTTGTTTGCAAAGTGCCCTCCACAAAGTTCCTTGTGACAAGCTTTAAGGATGTCAAAGATCTCATCTTCTTTGACACAACGTCTGATCTGGAAATTTGGTCCAGTGTGATAGAGATTCCCATCTATCCAGGTATAGGTAGCACTTTGTTGTAAAATATTTCTTTTCTCCTTGGAGGAAAAATACTTTGGAAACTTCCTTGCAGCAAGATAATTGGCTATATCTGCATACCAAGGTGAGTAAGTAGAAATAGCAAAGAGGTATTCATCAGGGAAAGAATCCTTAGTAGGAATGCAATTGTCATCAATAGTTAACCTAGAAAGAAAAACAGCTACTACATTATCTTTTCTAGGTTTATTGACAATTGTGATATCAAATTCTTGTAACAACAATAACCAACGTGTGATTCTACCATTGGTAATTGGATTATTTATTAAAAAATGAATGGCAGAGTGGCCAGTGTGTACAAATACTTGATACCCAGTGATATAATGTCGGAATTTACTGATGGCGTGCACGAATTGTAAGAAATCCTTCTCGGTCGCTGTGTAGTTGAGCTCAGCCAGGGTTAGATTCTTGCTTATGTAGTAAATAACATAAGGTTTCTTATCCTCGAGTTGGCCAAAACCATCACCACAACAATATCGGATGCATATGTAGCTATGTGAAATGACAATTACCAATAAGGTCCTTGCAAGACTGGAGCTACTGATACACAACATTTTAGCTTTAAAAATGATTGCTCACACTTTCCTGTCCACAAAAAGGCGACATCCTTCATGAGCAAGGAAAATATTGGCGATGCAATTTTTGAAATTTTTTCTATAAATCTCCTGTAATACCCTATATGCCCCAAGAAACTACATACCTCTTTTTTCATCTTGGGGGTTAGAAATTTCAAAATTACCTCTATTTTTGCAGGGTCTGCCTTGATTCCATTAGCAGAAATGTAGTGTCTGAGCACAATCCCTTCATTCATCATTATGTGACATTTTCGAGTGCTCAAAGAAATATTAGTCTATATGCATCGTTCCATCAGTTTTTCCAGATTAGCTAATGCTGTTTCAAAAGCATCTCCATAAGGTCTAAAATCGTCCATGAAGATTTCAAGACAGTCATTCAACAAGTTAGAAAAATTCCAAGTATTCCTCTTTGAAAGGTTGTTGGCACATTGCAGAGTCCAAAAGGGAGTACTCTATATGTAAAGGTTCCCCAAGGGCAAGTAAAGGTTGTTTTATCCTAATCCTCTGGGGCAACATATATCTGATTGTAGCCACTAAACCCGTCTAAAAATGAAAAGAATTTCTTTCCAAAAAGGGTATCAAGGACCTGATCTATAAATGGTAAAGGAAAATGGTCCTTTTGAGTGGCCTTATTGAGTTCTCTGTAATCCACATAAACCCTCCACTTGCCATTCTTCTTAGGAACGATGACCATCAGTGACACCCACTGACTGTCAAATATTAGATAAATAAAATTAGCACTCAGGAGTTTTTGTAATTCTTCCTTCACCACCTTCTTCAGTGCATGGTCCATGTAGCGTTGTGGTTGTCTGACTGGTTTGCAGCCATCCTTCAAATAAATACAATGAGTGCATAGGTTATTGTGGATCACTTTCATATCCATATAGTCCCATGCAAATGCCTTTTTGTATTTGTGTAACAGTTGTAACAATAGTTGGTTTTGCTCAGCAGTCAGGTTGGGGTTAATGTTAAAAAACTTTCCTGGTTCTATTTTAGTTGGACTACTGTCAATATTTAGAGTGGTTCTCATTTGTTCAAAATCTATATCTTCCACTTCTTCTTCCTCATTCACATTTTTAACATAAGTGAAAAAAAGAAAGTTACTGATAAAACCATTAATGACGTCATCTTTTGTCTCATCTTTGAAATACTGGTCTTTGCCTAGAGTGAGGAGTGGTAGGGAAGGATCTGATTCAGGCTCAAACTCATCCCACCAAGGGTTGTATAAATCCACAATTGGTTTTGGGGGGTAAAGATTAAGGTTCTTTGTCGCCTGGCCATCCAAGATCACCATAGATCCAGATCTGCAGCCTATAAATGAATTTGCATGTTGAAAATTGGAAACAAGAAATTGCTAAAAATAGAAGTGCTAAAAATAATAGTTTGGGCATCAATGCTGGATTGGGCAACAGGGAATGAAAAATGGAAGTGCTAAAAATAGAAGTTCTATTTTTAGCAGTTCAAGTTGGATTCCTATTTTTAGACAGTCCCCAGTCTAAAATAGGAAGTAAAATTCAAATTTGGTCTTACCAGCAGTTTGAATATTAATTAATTAATTATCCATGAGTTAATTAGTTAAGGAAAAGCAAACTTGAAGTCTTTGTGAGAACATGCAATTATTTCTCCATTGATTGGGGAATGTGTCCTTGATTTGCTCCACTGATTGAGGAATTAAGGATGAGTTTTATATTGAGAGGATCAGTTGACTTAGTTTAACTTAGTCAAGTTCATTTAGATTAATTAACAAGTTGTTAAATTAAAGAGATACAATTTGTTGATGCTTGCATGCATGTGACAACTATTATTTTTAGATAACTGAGCATCCTCTCATGGATAAATGATGCACGGCAGTTCAGACAGAGACCTAGTTGAGATCAGAGAAGGGATAATGTACTATCAGTTGGATGAATATTTATCCTATAAAGGAAGCTCATCCATGATGAGGATTTATCTCCTTTAGGTTTGTGTAGTTAGATAAGAGGTTAGAGAGTGTGTGAAGAGGCCAATTCACACATGTGACATCACAAGACCCCAAGGAAACTGCATAAGAAAATAGCAGGCTTGGAGGGCAGAGGAGAAGGTTTGTGAGAAGCCTTTGAATGTCTATGAGTAGCAGAGGGGTTGTGCTGAGAGCTGGATAGCTTCCGAGCTAAGGCTTTGTGTAATCCGGACTATATTTCCACTTGTATGATAATACAAAGATGGGGTTTTAGGCAGGTGCTTTCCCCGGGTAAATTCTTATGTGTTATGTGTGATTGATTCCTTCTTATCAGTTATATGTGTTCTTATTGATATTGCTCTTGGTTGATTAAGCTTCCGCTAATTTTTTTGTAGAAGTAGATCAAGTGTTTTTCTTTAGTACATTGCATTACCAGGTGATCTATAGGTGGGAGATTTCTACATTGTATCGGAGCTAGTTGATCTGTAGAAAAAGTTCTACATGGTATCAGAGCTAGCTAATTTGTAGAAAAATTCTACAAAATTCTACACTACAGTGGCTAGCCAAGGTCTCTCTAAGACCAAAGGATGTCCCCCCAAATTGGATTTGGGCTGTAAAGTAAGAAAGTCAGCTAGATACCTCTAGAAAACTATTGTAATCACTATATCTTCTAACGCCCCCTCAGTTTTAACATAGGACCTATCCGCTAATTCAAGTACAATAGGAGTATGTATAAGTCCTTGTAGCCCGAGAGTGGTAAAGAGGTCCTTTGTCATTACATTAATGGAAGCCCCAAGATCGATCAACGTGTTAACTATGGGCTGAGCATTAATGTAGACAGTAACCGTAGGATTTCCTGGATCATTATACTTAGTTAGAAGAGGTTGAGCAGAAGAGGTTGAGGGTCTTTAGGCTTCCTCCCAGGTTTCTTGATGCACAAATATCACATTGTTTTAGAATAGATAGGTACTTCTTTAGGGGCTTGCAACAGAGGAATTCCTACATGCAGGTTTTGCAACTCCCTAAGAAAATTAGATTTGAACTGTGAAGTCATTTCAAGTTTAACCAATCTCTGATGATATGGAGGATCCTGAGTTACAACAGTTGAGTCGGCTGTTACAGGTATATCAACGTTTCCCAAGTTGATTGTTACAACAATAATAGTTCTCCACAAGTTGGCTATTACAAACATAACAACTCGCTCTGTATTGACTATTATAGGCACAACAACTGCCTCAGAGCTTCCGATATCTCTTCTAGATGGTTTACATTCCTCCTCTGTAATGATAGGGTAGTGACTTGGTTTAATTACCTTAACCAATTGCAATTGAATTTCATTAATCCCCATGGGGGTAATAAGGTAGGTTTGGAAGGTAGTCGGAGCCTCTATGCCCTGAGCTGCTTTATTGTTTGGGTTTGGGTTAGGTTGCACAGGTAGTTGGGGTCGCACAGGCAGTGTAGGAGTAGGAGTTTGGAAAGGAGGTAACTGTAGCTGTTATTGCATGGGTAATCCACGTAGAGTTGTATTCTGGGTATTTCCTCTCCAGTTCTAATTCCAAGGATATGATTGAGATTAAGGATATTGGATAGAGGGAGATGGAGACCACTGGTTCCAGGGTGAAGGAAACGGTGCTAAAGAAGGAGCAGGATATTTCCATGGATATTGCTGAGTATTATATGCATTGTTCCACGAATTGAAAGAGGAAAACTCTTGACACATACCTAGAGGTCGTGGTTGCCATGGCCTCCTTAGTGCGATGAAATAAGAGGAATTCACCTCCTTGCATGACTCTCTGAGTATTGCCTTCAGTCTAGGAAGCTCCGGACATTGTCTTGTCGAATTGTCCAGCTCACAAATATTACAAGTTGATGTTGTTCAATTTACATTCCCTTAAAGGATGCTTCTTCTGGTAATTCAGACAGAACACAACGAAAGGTGTATCAGCATTTTCTTGTGTCTTCCTGATCTGCACTGTCGTTATCTGGGCAGAGAGAGTATTGATGATATCATCTTGAAATTTTTGAACAAATTCCCAATCTATGCTCTGGTTACTCCTCCTACTACATGTTTTTGTATTTGGGCAGAGGCATATCGAATTGTGCTCCTCCCCTTAGACGATCCTCTAGAGCATCTTAGACAGATCTTTACAATTTCAACGAATGGTTCCTGCGACATATCCCCCTTCCCTAATAGGTTTAGGGTGTCAAGGCAGTCGTCCCTCATTCCTCTGATAAATATAGTCTTCAAGATTTCATGGTCTAAATAGTTGTGTTTATACCTCTTTAGATTATAGTGGAACCATTCTACATAGTCTTCCAGGATCTCATCCTCCTGTGTCATTCTAAATACCTCCTCCCTTAAGTCCTTGGTTCTGCAACAATATGATACTTTGATAAGAACATTTCCTTCATATCGTTCCATGTTCAACTAGAAGAAGAGCTTAGTCCCATGAACCATCTCAAGGTTGCCCCTTTTAAGGTAGTAGGAAATAATTTCAATTTCTAAGCATCTAAGGTATAATCATAACTTTTGCATAAGACATCAAATTCAAATAAAAAGGTGTATAGATCCTCCACAGTCATCCCCTGGAAGGATGGTAGGGATGACATAGGAATATTTTCATAGGAACTTCACCCCCGATATCCCTAATTGGGAACTCAAAGGTGGTAATGGTAGCATCTGTTTTAGCATTGTTGTCATTGTTGTCCCCCATGACTAATATTTCTAACCCTTGCTATAACAGACATCCTTCAAACTATTCTTGTGATGGTCTTGAAGGTGTGATTGATGGCTCAGGTATCCTTGGGGCTAGTTGTTTCACAACGCTACCTCTATCTGGATATTGATAAACCAATAGGTTCTCTCCCTTCTTAGGTGTTTGATGTTCCCCCTCAATTTCCCCTTGTCCCTCGATCCTCAATTTCTGGCTAGTAGCTTCCCCCTCCTACTCCTGGATTGGATTCTTGATCTTGGGAGTGCAGGTGCTACCTTTAGAATGAAATGCCCCTGAGATAGAGGAATCATAGGTTTTTGCCCTTGTTATGGGAGTAACAACTTTTTGTGGCCCTGTTTTCCTTGCATCCCTTTGAGAGCTTGATTGTTCTTTTTTTGCCTTATAGATTAGTTCCTAGATAAATGTTTTCCTTCCCAAATATACACTCTTCATTTCCTTTTTACGACCCGTTTTTCCTGTGACTAATTAGAGTGGGGGTAGTTTTGGTATATCTGTAGTTCCTATAGTTGCACACATGGACCCTATGTGTATTAATTCACACCCTATGTGTCTCAGTCTTTGATAGTGGTGAGCCCACCCAGGTATGTTAGAGCAATGTGCAGGTTCTTACCTCTCGTCTTACCGCCCAATGACTAAAGAGCTGAAGACACACTAAAAAAAAAACCAAAGTGCTATGCCCTAAGTGCCCTATTGGTAAAAATGGTGAGCCCACCCAAGTATGTTAGAGAGATGCACAGGTTCTTACCTCTCACCTTACTGCCCAACAATTTTGGACTAGGAGCACTCTATCATCAAACAAACAACTTGGTTGATTGTATCGTCAATTGCCATCCTTGAAAATGACACCAAAATGCAGTGGTGTTTTAATCAATCCTAATTGACCGAGGCTGCAACATTTAATTGTCAACCCAAGGTAGGTCTTTCTATTTCAAAGGAGTTCACATTGTTTGTGCTGATACACTACAACCAAGAATGAAAGCAATGGAAAGAACAGTAAAAGATGTTGTTGAATCAAATTGCTGAAATCAAATCATTCATGTATAAATAAAAATACTCCACAGAATTGAAATCACACTTTGCAACTACCCAAGTAAGGGCGCACCACACAGTGACTAATATCTACTCCAGTTGGTTACTACCATTCTGTTTTATTAAATTAGTGTAACAACATAATATAAATTGGAACAACAATGAAAGTAATTCACAATTTGTACAACAATAGAAAGAGACCATATAACAAATATGAAACTAGAATGTACACTACCTCTACCATTACAGTTCCTTTAAAAGAGGAGGGCCCTTCCTCCTTAGCAGGGGCACAGGAATAACACGGAATCAATTAACAAATCAGCGGAAGAGCAGTAACAACATCATTGTAGTGATTAATATTAAAAATAATTCAGAGTTACAAAAGCAGAGTAACCATACTCTCTTATATGCCATCCTTGTACATAGGAAATCGAGTTTCTTTTAAAATTATTACATGCCCGAAATTAGAAACAGATCAGTCATGAGAATCTCATTATTCTCATGATGATAAAAAATAAAAGTAGTTACAAACTATTTCTAAATACAAATATACATTAGTTAGGATTGCAACCGCTTGGGTCTGTTTCTTCAAAAATAAACAAATCCTAATGCCGATAGTTGTTTGTGGAATAGTACCCACACTTTCCAGCTCTAGTGCAACAACATCCTGCGAGTGAATAGCGGTTCGGGATGTTACGACAATTACTAGCGACAACGCCCTTGGTGTAACAACGGTCCTTTGTATGAAAGCGTAGTGTAACAGCATCCTATAACAACATTCAATGTGTAATAGCAACTTGTAACAGCATACAGGGTGTAACAGTGAACTGCTCTACCCTGCTCTGCAATTGATCACTGCACCTGTTTACTCCATAGCCTTGTTCTCGCGAGCAACACCTGAAAAGAAGAAGAGCTTCCAAAATACTCCTCCAATCCTCACCCCAGTTAGCCACAAAAAATGAATAACATAACATATTATTCAGTAAAATATGGAAAAATAACATGACAGTGGAATAGGTTATAAAAGTGAGAAAAAGGGCGATTAATCATGTAAAGTTCATGGGCCTGAGGATAAGAGGATCAAAATTGGGGAAAAAAGGTGCAGAAAATAGGTAAAAAGTCACACCCAACAGTTGCTGCCTCTATTTCTAATTAAGTGGGGACGACATTTCACCTACATTTATGTCTTTGCAGATGCTTTCTCTGCACAACTTCCTTTGCACATGCTTCCTCAACACAACTTCCTCTACACATGCTTCCTCTAGACATGCTTCCTCTACACAACTTCCTTTGCACACACTTTGGACTGGACTCCACCAACGCTTCCTCCACATAGGTTCCTTGTGCAAATGAAGATTAACTATTAAAAGCCTTCAAAAAGCTATTAGTTTAATTAATGTTCAATTAATTACTTTCGCTTAGATTTCAATAGTTATTTGAGAGCATTGTGGAGGATAATTTTCTTTCTGCTTAATCTCAACATATTTCAGAATATCACAATTAATTTGTTCTTATCGCAAAAGATCTTAAGCAATTATAAGAATAATCCACGTGGCCAAATTTCATGCCTCCTTTGACTGTGATATTTGAGATTGCTTGATTCGATGAGTTTATATCTCTTTATTCTTATTTTGATCATGATAAGGTAGAGCTTATACATAATAAGATTATTTATTTATCTTTCGTGTGACAACTTAAAATTGCAAGCACGTGTGCAGAGTGCGGAGGTACCCACTATGAAATCTTCCTCCACACATTTAAGTTCCTCTACATTCCTGCACAATAAGCTAAGTATTGTGTTTTTCTAGTTATGCAGAGCTCCTCAACTTTGAGCCCACAAAGTTAAGCTCCACACTTCCACACTACAAGGCAGGATTGAAAATTGTTTACAGAAGCGAAGTGCAAATCGCCACCATGCACGAATTGAAAGGAATTAACATCATGAAATTGCAAATTATTGCTAGGAGAGGGGAGAATTGTGAATGATAGATCTATGGGTGAAAATTTGTTTTGCAAAGTTTTCTTGCTAAATACTTTCACTTTGAAAGATGAAGGAACTGCAACTTCAACAATTCTTCTTGTTATCTCAACATTATTTCTATTTTGATATGCTATCGAGATAATTCTTTTCTGAGTTTCATTGTGATGACTAATTTTTTTTGAGGAGGAAGGATGAGGGTTTCCATGTTAACTACTTTGTGTTACTTGTCAACCATGAATAACCTTGGTTGGAAAATGATGAGAAACCTTGAGCAGAAAATGTTTCACGATTTTGATTTGCTATCAATGAACATTTGTAGCATCAACTCCTATTGGTGCAAGGTTGTCTATTTCTAATAAAATGAGAGGAAACACGTTTACTACAAATAGAAAAAAAAATTGTACTCTTAAAATTTTCAAAATGTTGAACTAATAACTAAATCAACTTGTTGGTTAAAGTGCCTCTTCAAATGCATAAATTAAGGGTAATTAGTCTAAATCTAGTAATTCTAGATTCAAAAATATATGTTATTTTCCTTTCTATGTACATTACTTTTGTTAGTTATGTTCAAACTTATTAACAACACCAACTACGTTTTATGTGCTTATAGATTATCGAGCTTTCAATACATGTGTGATTATAGTTGTGAGTTTCATTGTTAACTTTTGTTTAAATCCAAGCATGATTTAAAATTTTTAAAATTCAACCTTAAAACTCGAGAACGTGATGGGCCAACCAATTATACCTACATCTTTGTATGTGCGGAGGCTTTAATTGCGCAAATGTGGGAAGAGTAACTCTGCACCTATACACAATTAAAGCCTCCACACAATGGTTAAAATGAAAATTGTCTGGTCAAATCGTCAAGAAAATTTGAAATACTCTTAAAAATTTCAAAATGTTGAATTAATAACTAAATCAAGTTGTTGATTAACGTGGGTCTTCAAATGCATAAATTAAGGGTAATTAGTCTAAGGTAATTGTTGGTTTTGTTCATATTTATCAACAATACCAACTATGTTTTATGTGCTTATATATTATTGAACTTTCAATACATGTGTGATTATAGTTGTGAATTTCAACTTGAAATAATTGGAAAGCAACTGTTAAATTCTGTTTAAACATAGGCATGAATTAAAATTTGTAAAATTTGAATGCATTTGACACTTTGAAACTTGGTAATGTGTGTTGGCCAACCAATTATACCCACATGTGCGGAGGCGAAGTTATTTCGCACCTCTGCACAAATGAAGGCCTTCACACAATGGTTAAAATGAAAACTGTCTTGTCAAATCATCGAGAAAATTTGAAATACTCTTAAAAAATTCAAAATGTTGAATTAATAACTAAATCAATTGTTGATTAATGTGCGTCTTCAAATGCATAAATTAAGGATAGTTAGTCTAAATATAGAAATTCCAGATTTAAAAAATATATGTTATTTCCTTTCTACGTACATTAAGACTTTTGTTGGTTCCATTCAGATTTATTAACAACACCAACTATCTTTTATGTGCTTATAGATTATTGAACTTTCAATACATGTGCGATTATAGTTTTGAGTTTCAACTTAAAATAATTGAAAAGCCAACTACGTTTTATGTGCTTATAGATTATTGAAATTTCAATACATGTGCGATTATAGTTGTGAGTTTCAACTTGAAATCATTGGAAAACAACTATTAGATTTTGTTAATGCAAGCATGAATTAAAATTTGTAAAATTCCAAATGCATTTGACACCTTGAAACTCGGGAACATGATTGGCTAACCAATTATGCCTGCATCTTTGCATGTGCAAAGGCATTAATTGTGCGGAGTAACTCTGCACCTCCGCACAATTAAAACCTCTGCACAATGGTTACTCAACATCTCCACACAATAAAGTTTAATTACAAATTTTTAAACAACTTGAAATAAACTAAATTTCGAAATAACCAATTAATTAATGAACTAATTTCCCTTGTGTGTTCCTTTGCAATTCAATATTAAATCTACAAGCAAACAAAGAATAAGAAATCTAGACTTCTTGTGTGACAGTTTGTTCCAGTGTTTGCAATTGTAAGCTAATAAGTAACTATAAATGACTAGTTGGCCTGGTTCTACTTCATTATGCCTAGTCGATCAACAAATAATATTTTGGCTTCACAATCATGTTGAAACAATCTTAATCATACTTGAACTTACCTTCTGAGATGATAAGAGAAATTACTGAGAGAATTAAGGGCAACAATAGCAACTAGTCACAGTAGAGAAATATTGTGGCTTGTGTTGGCCTATGCAAAACGTGAAGGAAAATTACCAAGCAGATTATGCAACTGCCACTCCTATCCAAAGTGGCCACAATTCAAGTTTCCTTGATGAAATTTGCTCAATTTTTTTTTTGTTCATCAGCGATCCACAGGTTCAATTTCTGAGTTTCCTCTAGTGAAGGGTTGTTTTCAAAATTTTCGATCTTTGAATTAGGTTATATTGTCCATATTCGTACTCTACATTTCTTAGGATTCTACTTGCACGTTAAATAATGGAAGCACAAGGGAGAAGCTCTTGGTTGAGATTACAAGAGTTGTTAAAAATTAGAAGATCTCAACATAACCATAATGCGCTTAATCATACTTTAATTTTCCCTATGAGATGCTAAGTGAAATTATTGAGAGAATTAAGGGAAACAAGAGCAACTAGTCTAAGCAGAGGAACATTGTGGCCTGTGTTGAACGTGTAGGAAAATTACCACGTAGATTGTGTAATCGCCACTATTATCCAAAGTGCCCACAATTCTTGTTTCCTTGAAGTATCCTGGCTTGAAAGTCTTACCTGTGCAATAATTTATTGATAGAACTGCATCTACGTATTATTTTTACTTAGGTTCAGCTTCAACAATTCGTCAAAATGGGAATTTCTCCTTGCTGATCGAAAATTAAGAGAAGGGAATGTTGCGTCTATGTGAGCATTGAACCATGCGAAACTACTTGCTTCTAGAATAATGGTTAGAGTGTTACATGGCACCAAGCTCAAGTAATGTTACGTTTCTAAAATTTGTTAACCCCCAAAAATCAAAATTTCAACTGATTGTCAACGAATTGAGTCAAATTTTGTTACGATTTTGTTCGAATTAAAGTTCATAGTTACACAAACATCAATGATTTGATTCTATCTCACCCATAGGTGGCACGTAGTTACTATCTCATTAATGAGCTTCTACTTCCCACTCCCAAAGGCAATATCTTATCTTTTAGGAAACAATTAATTGTACAATTTTCATAAGTACTCAATAAATATAATCATCCAGATTATATGCCTAGGACTTATTGATGGGTATTTAATTTCACCAATAATTTTGTAGCCTCGTCTCTTTCAACCACATGTACTCAAAAACTAAGTTTCATTATTTCTTTATTTATAAAAACAAAATAACATAATTACATATTTATAATTAGTCATTATCAGTAATGAATTATTAATAATTAAATTATTCAAATGTCTTTTACACTTAACATTTAAAAATGAAACACACATATGCACAATTAATTATATAAAAACATCAAGCAAGGAGATATCACAAGAGATTTGTTCGAAACCAATTGAATGAAAAACTGGACAAGTTGGTGGTCAGAATAGTCCTTTAAAACAATAAGAAAAACATAAATCACCGCACATTGTTGATCTTCTAGGATCTAATCACGATCGTTGATGTGATCGAATGATTGAGACAACATGTCAACATTTTGGTGTGACAAGTGTTCATATAATTATGCACCACATTCGTGGAAGATTTTGGAACTATAATGTTAATAATATATCACATGGAGGATGCAAATCGAAGATGGAAAACATATAATAAGAACTTGTTGAGACTCAAACATATGTCATGCCCATTGTAAGAGTTTCATAACATATAACATATATGGTGGTAAGTATTTGTTAAATAATGTTAGTTATTAGTAAATTGGATAATGATAAACCATCATTTATACAATTGCGAATAAAGAGACCTAGAGAAAAAAAATTATATATAAATGTATTTTAATATCAAATGTGAATCAAAGAACAATGGTATGAAATGGCCATAGAACACTAGGTAAGGATAAACTAGGGATACATGGAAATAATTTACTGAAACTTTTTATGAACTGTGATTTGAATAAGAATATTAGTAAAGGACTATTTTCAAATCATATGTTTTAAAGAAATATCATTAAAATACAAATAAGGTAATAAAAAATACTAAGGGTGAGGACCATAATCTTTTTATAGAAATAAAGAACAAGAAAAAATAAAACATCTTGGTGAAACAAGTGATATGCTTGTTGTAAATGTACCAAAATATCTTTGTGTAATTATATAAGAATATAAAACTAGCTAGAAACAAGGTACAATATTAAGAAGGAAGATCTTGTACTCAAGAGACATGTATAGAGGAATATAATTTTTTACAAATTTGATCACTGTGAAATATTGTAGAGTAATGTTTTATGTCAAATGACAATTGTAAAAATAGAGAGGTAAGATAAGTAGTAACTATGCTTACCTTTGAAATTTTTGTTTTGTTTTGTTTTTTTTTTTCTTGTAGGTGTCTAGGTATGCCCCTTCCATAGATACAAGTTGGGTTACTTGAACCTTGAATATCTTGGTACATAACACTTGATTTTCAGGGTGCTTTCCAATTGAGTTGCCCTTGAAGGCTCAAAAACATTTTCAAGTGATTGTTATATATATATATATGTGTGTGTGTGTGTATTCTAATTGTTGTATCAATAAAGTCCACAAGAGTAGAGTAGGTGGTGATAGTGTGTCTATTCAGGCACTCCATGATGTGAAGGTCACTGGTTCAAAACTTCGTGGGAAAATATCCAACCATGCTAAGGGTTGGTGTGGTCTAGGACATATGTGATCTCCAGGTGATTTTGATGGATTAGAAGCCCTTGGGTTTCAGTTACTCAAACAAAAAATTAGGCGTGCGAGTCATCTTAGACTCACATAACCAAGCCAACAAAAAGAAAATTATTGTACCAATAAATTTTTTATATAATTTAATATGAGTGATTTATAGCAATGATGAATTCACTTAAAAAATATATCTTTAGGGATGTCACAATGAAGATTCCAATGTAAAAAAAAAATCCATGCTACTGTGCTCCATACGAGAGCCATGGAGTAATAAATCTTCGTGAAATGAAATTTCTTGACCTGCTTATGGAGAGATTGAAAGTCTTGGTTAATAAGCATGACCACCATACAAATGTAGTGTACCTCAATCCTATCCTCTAATATCCCATTAAGATCTTTGAAACACATCACCTTTTTATTTTTATTTTTATATTAAAACCAAATGTCTAAATGTACATATCTACTCAATTTGTAGTTTTCCACAACCTTCTCTTATATTGCGGAACCAAAACAATAAGTATGTAACAACATGTATTCTTATACCTTTGTTAACCTTCCCCCCCCCC
Source organism: Pinus taeda (assembly GCA_000404065.3). NCBI lineage: Eukaryota > Viridiplantae > Streptophyta > Pinopsida > Pinales > Pinaceae > Pinus > Pinus taeda. The sequence goes on along the minus strand of APFE030316875.1, from coordinate 6,443 downwards.
TTCCTTATATTTCCATAGTTCTATTTATTTATGTTAAACATTTTCATAAGTTTATGTATATTAAAGTAGAGTTTTTTTTTTTCCAATCCGATAGAAATGAATAAAGGGATAGCACTATATGAATGATATTCTTATGTTAAGGTAGTTCAATTTGGCTCTCATATTTCCCACACAAACAATATATACCTTGAAAGTTGTGATAACGTAAATTATTTTATATTTAAATAACATGACCTAACTATGTGGTTATATCTGAGTGGAAACATTTGTTTATTCATGAGGACAACAAGAGTTCTATAGTTCAGATGACGCTTTACTCATAGAATTATGGAGATTTAGTTGTGGGTGGTTAGGTTGACTAACCCCCCCCCTCGACACCAAAAAAAACCTGTTCACCCATGCCATTTGCACTATGGCTCTTTGAGAGAATATCTCTACAACTCAATTAGGTTTTTATTTGGTCTTTGTTTTAATTTTTTGCCTCATCCAAGCCTCAATCGTTTCTTCAAAATCATTGGGGCACACCTTGTTATCCTTTCTATGTTGTGAACCAGGTAGTCTTCTTGGTATAACTTTGTCCTTTTGAGGGTTTTTACACTTCAATGACTACAAGTAATATGGCACATTTTCATTTCTTAGTTCTTTTAGGGTAATTTATTAACCATAGATTTATTCGCTAATTTTGAACTTCATTTTTACATGATTAATTTGTAATTACCTCAAGCAATTGTTTCCGGGAGGAAATGAGGAGTTTCTCCTCGGGTCACTTACCTCCAATTTTTTTCCAAGGGGTTATTTAACCACGTTTGAATTTTTTTGGCTTTTTTCTTACTTGATTAAGCATCTCTAGAGATCATTCATACCTCTAGTCACTGCTTAAAAGTGATTACTTTAAAGGATCTTGTATAATGTCCTCTCTATTCCAACTACTATACCAAATTCCAATTGTTCGTTTTTTTACAAGTTTTCTTTTTATTAAACCCTCCACTCCTTTAATTTAGAGATTTTCCTTTGTACAGGGAATATGCCAACAATTCACTGAGTTTATATTCCTTCCAAACATTTCGTCCATGGTAAGGGTTTTAATATATAATGGCTCTTAGAGTTCATGAAAAGTTTACTCCAATTTTCTTAATATTCGCTCAGCTCTCAATTCTTGTAATATTACTTGTGCACATGGGTAGAGTTCAATGCAATGCAAGGATCATACTCACGTAAGTTTGATCCCTGGCTGAAAACAAATTTCTTACTTTTGGTCAACATCATTTAGAATTTAGGTAACTCCCTTTTGTTTAACAATAGATGCAATATTACTTTCATAGACTTAAAAATAAAAAAACTTAAAATTTTCCAAGGAAATAACCTTTTACTCTAAAAGCCTTTTAGAATCATCCCTATATATCACATAGCAACATAAATAATATATACAACTCAAGTTCTCCACAAAACATGATCAAATAATTCAAAAAACTTATATGTATTTTGGAGAATATAATAGGATAACCACACTACTCCAAACCAATGAATTGCTTACTTCAACAATTTCCCCTTGTGCCTCATGCCCTTTTCTGTTAGGAAAAAAATTAGTAACTTTCACAGTTTTTCCTCCTCAAGCCCTAGAAACATCCTACTATATTGGGTTTGAAATGATTATTTATGTAGGTCTCGTGTTTATCTCCCACCAAAACCTTGAATTTATTTATAGATTTCCTTTCTCTCCCCAATTTTTTTTTCTAAATTATATTCCATTCATGATCATTCTGGTGGTGTGGACCTACTTCCTAATAGTTGGGGCCTAACTGCTGTCGCGGTGGATCCTTTTGTATTTTCAAAATAAAAAGAAAGTGAAATAATACTTTATTCATAACAATATATTAAGATTTACATCTGCCAACAAACTTTAGTCTTGTCCGCCAAAGCCATTACTTCCACAATATTTACAAGGAAATATAAATAATAATTGACAATGTTTGGCAAGACCACATTAGCCAAAAGATACGTGTAAGAAACATTCAATGACGAAATTCCAAAATGTAATATCTCTTCTTGGGAAAATGTACTAAATAACATAGATGGTTTTGAAACAACAAATAATAACTAATAAATAGCCAAAATAACACAAGCAACAAATCAAATACACAACATACTCTAGCAATCACTGAGCCATTTCATTAATCATCAATATAAGTAAATAAAATGAGATGGGACAATAAAACCTAGGCTTGCTGAGTGAGTAAAGAAAAAACCAGAAATATCTCTCTGACCCAAATGCAGTAAGGCCCATAACGAAAATGTTCATTTTCCTATGGATAATCAACTGCAGACTAGTTGAAGAAGAGGACGACCTCGTCTATAAAATTCCTAGATCACCCTCGAAACACACCCACCAAATGATCCCCAAAAACACAGGAAAACCTAACAAGGGTTTGGCTTCAATACAGAATATGGGAGAACCCACCAATGGTGTGAATCGCCCAAGTGAATAGTTTATTCGCCCTCTATAAGAAATTTTCCTTCGAAAATGTATTCAATCCCATTACTGGAAATTCCTCCAAATATCCTACCAAAAATACTTTGTGGAAAACCCAGCTCCTGCTCTAAAGATAGAATCTGATACAACTCATCAAAGGCTTGCGCAAGCCCTCCCTACGAGAACACACACTAAAAATATGTAGAAATCGTTCCCCACAAACTCCCCTATCTTTCACCTATAATATCCTCCAAAATTGTAGCTCCAAAGCGTAGGAATAATTCCCTCGACTCTCGCTCCCAAAATTACTAATGCGACCCAACTAAAAATTCAATTCACACTTCCCCTTCCCCCAAGTGATGCACACTATTGACTCGTAATACAAAATATGATACTCTATGGAATCCCTAAAATAGAAGCCCCAAATTTCCAGCTAGGGAGACACTTGAAGTTCTCCAAAACTAGCTTGGAATCTTGATTGGGACTCCTTGTGCTAAAAAACACTATGGACCTTATTCTAAACAACTCTAAGATATGTTAATTTCTAAAATGTGATGGTCAAAAGATAATCTAAAGTGCTCCCTCCTTTCCTTTAAATGAGCATGGCCTCATACGCTCTCCTTGGTGGCCCCCATTTTTCCTCCAACTCACACTCCTCTCTAATGGTGTGCATTACCTCCTTGGTGGCCCCCACTTTACCTCCAAATCACACCCTCTCTAATAATGTGCATTGCCTCCTTGGTGGCCCCCACTTTGCTTCCCAAAATTGCACTTCCCTATCTAGTGGTGCACATGGCCTCCTTGTGGCTCGTGCTAACCTCCTCATATTATAAATACAAATTTGGGGACATTACATTCCTCCTTCCTTAAAATTAATTGTCCTCATGCAATGCTTGAACAAGTGCTCTTTGTATTTTCTAACCAAATTGCCACTACAAGCAATATTGGGGTCCCAAATGTGCCACTGATTCACCCCATGTCTGTGTGCTAGCCTTTCAAAAAGGAATCCCTTGATACTAGGATTCCAAATCATCATGCTTGACATGAGGCACCCATTGCACCATGAATAATCCAAAAATGTATGGGTGCAAGAGATGTCCCACATACTGTTGATATGAAGAGTAGCTCGATACTGCCAAACCCCTATCAACCCCTTGGGGATTTGTCCTACCGAGAAATCGATCCTGGGATCCTCAAGAATGAAATACTAAAGCTACAACTCAGGTCTCATAGAATAGTTCCCTTGTCCCTTTGATCTAATCATGTCCATCTCTTGCTAGTCATAAGGCCACCCATGTGAAGCGTTATGCCATCCCAACATGCCCCTGGGAAGTGCTATGCCTACTCCCAAAAGGAGGCCCACTAGGATATCTGGATGTCCTTTCTAGGGGGGAATACAATCTCCCCAATATGTGACCCAACTTTTATTTCCTGTAGCTCTAAGGTCCCCTAATAATCTCGAAGTGAGACCACCATGTGGATGTTGCACTAGTTTGGTCTTAAATGCGACCCTCACATTCTCTTGCAAATTCATCCACTCCGATAATCCTTTGTCACAAAACCAATAAGTGTTAAGTCAACTGCATGGAAGTATATCCTGCTAGGGCATCCTGGTAAGGCCATAATCTACTAATCCATGTCCTGTCAAGGAAGGACTTCCTCGATCCATAGTTATCATATTAACAATCCCACACCATTCATCCCAAGGAAGATGCAGTCTTGTCTTTATCATTCCCATGATCCTACCAGAATAAGGAACTCCACTAAACTAATGGATCCTTGGATCCACATCCATATTTTAAGCCCATCACTTCCAATTCCTACTGTCATCCACTACATAGTGTGATGGCCAGTGGAAACCACATGTGTCTATCATCCTGCCATACTAGCCTAATGCCCTAAGTCATCAACGAATCACTAGTGCGTGAACCACTCTCCGTAAAATGGAAACCCAACGTAAGACTTGCATGATATTCCCCTATAGAAATCATCTCATCCCTAAGTGTGGATGAACTGCCAAGTCATGGGACGCCTAGAGTTCAATCAATTCATAAAAAGAACTCATGATGTTGACATTGTGATTTTGCAGTCATAATTGTCTGCACATCACACTCATTCTAGGCCATCCTTGTTGAATTTCCACAACCCTGGTGTCTAAGATATAATCTTAACATCACTGATGCTAGAAAGCCAAGAATCTCAACAAAGCTATCTGGCACAACGAAATATAAATTGCAGTAAATCACATATGCACAAATATAGACAACTTTTTACAAAATATGTACAAAAACCCAATCTTCATTATATTAAACCAACTAAGTAATACAATAGTCTAGGGCTCCCGTACCAGGGATAATGGCCCTTAAATACCCAATGGTACAAGAATACAAGATACAATGACAATCTCGCTCATCTAGTACCCAATCATAACCTCGATGCTATATCTTGTCATGTCGGTCCTTGACTCCTGATATGCTCTCTAGCTGCCCCTTATTCCATCAAGAGACAACACACAAAGACTCTATGAGGGTTGCCACCTATCACTACTGCAAGTCACTTCTGCTACAATGAACACGGGCTAATCCAATCTGCTCCTCGAGGATGGCCAATACCTTGATCTCTAATCTGCCAATCTAGTAGCTTCTTTTGTCCATTAAAGAGCTACACATTAGGCTCAATCCTTCACCCAATGCAAAAATATCAATGTCCTTATTGTCTCACTAATGTAGGACTACTTTGGACACTTTCTTATTACCCTCCACAAACCACTAAGTGCCCAATACAATTGTCACAACTCCACTGTGAAATATGCTCCTAGGAAAGGCCTCCAACCACCAAGTCAAGCCTTCCATTGGCTCCCACAGGCTAGACAAACTGTCCAAACACTAGGAAAACCTTCCATCTAGCACAAATTCAACATAGATACAACTTTCACATCCCTCTTGATTGGTGTAACACTGTTGCAATTTAAGGTCACTAGCTAGGGAAAGATAATAGTCCACACTGTCCCACTTTAATCCACCCAAACTCCCTTCTATTTTTGTGGCTTTCTCTCTCCTTCAACCTGAGCTAGACTGCTACCCAAAACAGGGTCTCGACCTCTTCTTATTATTGTTCAAATAGACCTATGGCTACCTGAAAGTTATAGCCACCCTACGGCTCCTTAAGGAAGAGATGAACCAACCCTCAAGTCACACTACATCGACCCAGAACTCATCTAGGAGCTATGAGATGCCTGATCCTTTACTCGGACCTTCATAGGAGATGAAAATAACACAAACTAGTCCTATTCTCCTCCAAATCTTGTCCATAAAGTGGCTGTGTTTTCTTAAGAAGTGTATCTCTATGAATGGTGCACTTGTGGATGATTAAATAACATCACACATGTGTTTAATTTATATTCTCACATGTAGCTCCAACAAATTTCTTAAGGAGGGATTGTCTAGCTGTCATTAGGTATCCAATTATTAGGCTGACCTTAACCAAGCCCACACTATATATTCAAAGATTAATATCTCATCTTTTACAACTTGAAGTTTAATTATTTTTGTTGTGTCGGATTCTCCACGCCGTCCTCTATCGTCTCCATTCATCACATGTAGAAACATCCTCATGGTTTTGTCCCAAACATCGTTGGATGAAAAACCCCAACCTTGGGTTCCAAGCCCCCAATGACATATTGTGGTGCTTCAACCTCCAAAACCCAAACCCTAGGGCTTGGAGTACCTCCCAAGCTATCAAAAATCAACACTACCTCTTAGCGAGGGAGGTACTTCCAAGACTGGGAAGTAACTCATCGTCATCATCACTACTTGCAACACTTACCCAACTCCTGGCACTCACAACTACAACAATCCTAGTAGTATGAACTACTCCTCTCTCGTAAGTGTCGCTGTCAGTGGAATAATCCCACTTCTTCTTCTTCTCCTAAAAATTCTTCCACTCTCTCCATGATTCCTTCTTGGCAGCTATA
>APFE030316874.1:6442-19511 GCA_000404065.3 Pinus taeda | reverse complement strand
CATTTAAAATCTAGGTAGTAAGGAAAAAGGATAGTCTCAGGACTTGGTTATTGACTACCCTGAGCTCAATCCAAGCTATCTTGTATGTTTTCTTCTGATAAAGTATTTAAAGAGTAATTCTTCATTGCTACCTTTAATACTGCATCATCACAGTTTGCTGTTGTTTTAGGAATTCAAGTAATTGCTCCTAGATAACAAATCCCTTGTTACAATATTCAGCTTAAGTAAAGAAATCTTAACTGCTCTTTGCTGGTTGTTTTCATCTCACTCTCACAATATACGTTTTGTTTCATGGAATACACACAGGCCCTGTAGCTAAACTTCACCGAAATCAAGATCTCAAGATAAAACTGTCCCAGACCCCATTGCCCAATGGATTAACCTCACCTGGAGATAGGCTTTAAGGAAATCAGAAGCATCCTCCCAACCAAACACAAAAACAACCAAAATATTCACTCCATAACTAGCCCTAAACCTTCACTGAAAGCAGTGACATAACCTTATAGAGAGAGCCCTCTCTGACTGCAGCTAGGCTAGAAGCTGCAGCCCAAAGATTGGTTAGTGGTTACCCCGGCCGTATTCTCTTAGGAGTCAAAGGGAACAACCTGGGTGTTAACACTGCCAGGAATTATTTTAGGCACCGCCTTGTTACTCCACTACCATATATTTGAAGCACCATTACGCCATTACGCCATTCATGTTGCATCAAGTCCACTGGTCCGGATACTCACTGCCTACATGCTCTGCCCTCCCACAGACGGACCGATTATTCCAGAGATTCAGTATCATTGTGAGCATTGATCATTTCTTTGTATTTCCTATCCTGCAATATCCATTTCCCACCTTTCAGTTTTCTGAGAGTACAGTACCATTTTGGAAGAATTATCAAAAAATTGCTCTGTAAAATGGCAAATGCATGCACAAATCTATTTGACACAATTACTACTGGTACGTATTCGGCAATTTATTGTTTGCTATTGCTACGTATTTCGCAATTTCAATCGTTTTTTCCTTCAATCATCTTGTATTCTCTGTATCCCTGCAATCCAAAATCATTGCTTTAAGCGTTTGCCGACTGCAATATTGGGTTTAGTTAAATTTTTGTTTCATTTATTTATCTAATGTTTCATGTATGTATTGCAACAGAAGGAGGAGCACAAAATGAGGACGAGGACTCGAGACGATTATGGGACAAACTGTAATAACACCGACAAATATATCTAGCTCTGACTTTCCTATGCGAAAAAATTCAGCTTCAGCGGGAGTCGCGCAAACCTGGGGTCAGTGCACATACCATAGGTAGAAGGGTTGTCTGTTCGCGCACAGGAGCGAGCTACTGTCTTCCCCGCTGTACTGGACAGCCCCTGGTCATGGCAAGCAATAATCCTCGGCTTCCTGCGTTTTTCCTGCAACGCTATCACTTAACTCGGTCTCGTTGACCTAAAAACTGTGTGAATAAAATTAAAACTCACACAATTCAATTCACAATGTCAACACCATATGCCATCAATTCTGCGAATAAGGTTCAAACAATAAAGCATAAAAAATTAGAGACGTAGGCTGAATAAAAAGATTGTCAAATGTTGATTTTTTTATTAAAAATATGCAAGTACATCAACTGTTATGGCAGATTTCTGCAAAATCTTGCCCATAATTTATTCAGATGCCTAAGATGTAATAGAATAATACATACGCAACCGAATGCCAAAAAAAAGTAAGGTAATGTCGATCTTTAGCGCAGGTAACAAACAACTGATAAGCCCGACAATTGCAGTGTGACATTCCAATAGTATGTGCACCTGCAACATAACATGATCAACGTTTGATATGTGTGCAGAAATACTATTGGATTACACCAATTCGGTTTAACAGGTACTATACCAGATAGTAGAACCAAGTCTTGAACGTTGAGTCCTTTACTGCTGAAAGAGTCCTTCAGCTATTGAAAGTTAAATGTTGGCCCTGGAATGTTTAAGAAACAGAATAAAGATTTCTCTCTGCAGTGTAATAAATATGAACTAATGATAATGGGATTGAATTATGATTACCGCAAAAACAGCATCGCGAGCAGCCAAAGCGAGAATGTCAGCACATGAGACCATTCCTGGACATTTATCCTCTATTTGTGCCTTAACATTGTCGATAACTCCAAATCCATGCACGGTGAGATTAGGAATTGCATCTTTTTCTGCTCTGTTGTTTTGTGTAGAATTCAGGAGCAGTGACGCATCGCAACCCTGGAGTTCCTGTTCTCACCACGCCTAACTTACATAACCTGCAATCCTACATTCCTCTGCAACACAAAATAATCGCCACAGAAGCGCAAGAAACCCTAGAAAAGATCCCAGCGCAAGCTAGGGTTGCAGTGAGCGATGCCTGGTTCGATTTGCAAATGAGACAGAAGAGGCAGACTCGATGTTCAGCAAATTTGGTTCCTGGGTTTCAGGTTTAGCTCGACACGTGTACACATGGCTTGCATGCGATGCACGTGGTATGGTTAGCTAGTTACATCTTTGTTTTCGCTTTATCATGTCATAGCCTCCACATCGTGTTCGTAATGTGCTAAGTATTAGTAAATGTCACTATTTACTTATGACTACTTCCATTAATATAAAGGGTTGAAACTTGGATGTTGTGTTTTGGTCGGTCTGACAAAAAAAGGCATGTTGTACATATTACTTAATCAAAACCTCTTAAATCCATCCTGAATGGCAACAATATGGCATTTTTGAACTGTAATTCCAATCGAGAACCATTAAAAAAATAATAAAATACCGACTCCACATAAATCTACGCTATAAAATACCGACTTCTTTTCAGCAATGAGTTAACGAAAATACCGACTCCACATAAATCTACGCTCTAGATTGAATGTTAATAATAAAATTTGCTAAACGAATGGAAAGCAGAACTGCCATATACCAAGACGGCACACTTTATTAATTTAAAAAGTTACGATGAACTCTATTTAATGGACGAACGCCTATTTTAATAGAAATAAAATTTTGATTCAATCTCTACTCATTTCCACATTATAATCAAAGTTATACGATCTCAAAATCCATTATATAATTCTAATAGAAAGAATAACAATATAAGTTTCCTTTAAAATAACAATTACTGCACAATTGACCAAACCCTAATACCTTGCATGCCGATTTATTAGCATGATGCCTGATGTAGTTTTCCATATGTTTCTCTCTTGTCATTAAAAAAAACACAAAAGTATGAATTCCGATTTTCATATAAGCTTTTTACTGAAATCCGAGAAAGAATTAAATGCTTTATTGTGTCAAAATTGAACGCAAATAAACATTTCAAAATTTCCCTTTCAGAATATCGTAGTGGTTTACTATACTGTTTATTTATTTAATTTCTAGTCAAAGTAAACAAGTAAATTGGTTTGGTTATTATTAAGTATTTGCTTTTAGGCTCTTAAAAAATATGGAGGGCAATAGTCATTTGTTGAATTAAAACTATATTCAATATATTTAACCTCAGGATAATTTTAAACCAGCTTTATGATAAAATTCCACAAGTAAACACGGTTTTTTATGATAACTTCTAACAGTAGAATCTAAACTCAACCTAATTAAGAAAAAAACACAAATATTATTACCACGATGATAAACATATGCTCGCGACATGCTTGGATTTCGTGTTTTATGGGGAGCGTCGTGCACAGAGCATGTTTGAACAATACGTGTCTATTCATGCGGCCACTAGATGGACCAGCGCCCATGGATGTATAGAAGTTCTGAAAAAAATTCGTATCTCCTAACACGAAATTTTCAAAGCCAGTTTAAATGTAATTTAGGCAAAGTTGCATATTTGTGCTAGAATTGGAACATTATGTGGCCACTTTGTAGGAAGGTGGGATCAATTTATCAGGTAAGTAATATGAGAAATATGATTATGTTTCAACTCTTCATCAGACAGTTCTCTATATCTCTTTTTACACTATTACTCACATCTATAAAAATCTACATTAAAAAATGTTAAACATGTAAAACTTTCTCACAAAACGGTTTCTCTCTAAACTCTGCTATTTCATCGCTGTGGTTCATGGGTGTTAACGGATCGCAACTGAATCCGGCGGGTCGCAAGGTCGGCTAGAATTTGATTTGAACAGATTCTTTGGTTGGATCAACTGCCTCTGCATCTAGAACTGGATCTACTTCTGCCAAATATATTGGTACTGGATAAGCTACTTGCTGTACTGGATAAGCTACTTGCTCTGATCTCCTACTTTTCAACCTCGTCAAGGTGCTACTTCAACCTCATCCCTTTCCCCGGATAACCATGCAGGCATAAGCTACTTGCTCTGGATCTCCTACTTTTCAACCTCGTCAAGGTGCTACTTCAACCTTGTCCATGTCCCTGGATAACCATGCAGGCAATCAATGGCTGGCTGGCAAAGGCAGGGACTAGCTGCCACACAGCCTGTCTTGTTATTCAAGAATCAGATATTATTCAGAAGTTAAAGTCCAGATTTTAGAGGAATCTATTCGTACACTATTTACATGATAGGTTCGGGTGTTTATATTGGTTATTGCAAATATCAAATGGATGTTTTATTTTTATTTTTTTTAATAATATTTTTTCCATTAAATAAAGTTATGATTTAATTAATAAATAATTAGGGTTCGTAATTATTTTATATTATTAAAATGTTTTTAAAAATTATTTATTCACTTTTAAATTTAAATTCTCATCTTACCAATTTTTTTAATCTTAAACTTAAAAATTCATTATGACTAAAATTAAAATAAATAAAAAAAACTATATTCAACATATATTACATTTAATATAAACATATGCAATTTTTTGAATTCTTTGAAAGGCAAAAAAAATTATTAGTTGCATTCTAAGGCTAGATGTTGTGAAGAATTATAGAGCCACTCTTTTTATGGTTCAATGGCTAGATCGGGGGTTCCTCAACTCTACCTTTGCCACTAACATTAGAAATTGTCTTTTAACTCCTTGGCGGCAACTGGGCCACATTATAATAAAGCTAAGCCTTCCAAGTTCGTAAAACACATGGAGGAAACCCCAAAAGTCAAGTTCTACATGCCTGGTCCAAATCTCACACCTTGCAACTTGCAAAAAGAGGTTTGGTTGTCCAACTTATGGGAATCTAGTTTCCCTCCCCAAAAAAAATTATTGTGGGTCGAAAAAAATTGGAAACCCTTGATCGAGGGTTCAATGACTTCAAAATTCTATGGGAAGGGGTTTTCACCTTCTTTTTTGAATTTGAGGATCGTGATTTGGTTTTCCATAGCGAACCTTATTTTATGGGATTTGAGGGGTTATGTTTGGATTGGTGGAGTCTAGATTTTAACCTTGAAATTGATGTCCTATCTGAAGTCCATCTATGGGTGAAATTCCCCTTCTTGCCATTACACTATTAGAATAATATCATCTTCAAGAATATTCGCAATGCGTTGGGGAAATGTATCGATCATGTTGAGCTCCTAGAGGGGCTTTTGTCGTGTGCAAAGTTAGGTGTGGAGGTGGATTTGTTAAGGGCCTCCCTGTAGCCATAACCCTAATTCTAGATAGTTGGTCACACATCCTGGTAGTTGATTACGGTAAAATTTCATTTAAGAGCAAGATGTTCCAAGAATATGGCCACTTTGCAAGAAGTTGTAAGCTGTGAGAGGAGGAGAATCAACAAAAACAAGGAAATGAAGGGGATCAATGGTAGTAGTAGAAAAGCAGAGGAAAACCAAGACAACAAGGCAATCCACCAAAGTAGCTGAATAGACCAAGAATAAGGAAAATCCCCATCTTCTCCCAAGAAATTCTCTATGGATGGAGAAGGAGGATCAAGCAAAGGGCACGTTCGATAAGGAGAAAAGTTTTGAAGCCTTAAAATCAATAATAAAAGAAGGGGAAATCCTAAACACATGGGATGAGGCACAAAATGCAAGCACAGAGAAAGACCTTGAAAATTAGGAATTCTCCCTTGTGTTGTGGTTAGTTACCTAACCATCGAGCTTGGTGGCTCTAAGGCATGGAGACTGCGTCTCCACTATAAGCGCATCAACCATAGACTTCCACCAGCATATACATAACAAGAACTTGTATTCTCATGTGCACCAGTAATAGAAGTCACACATAGTGACAAACAACTTAACTTAGTGATTTAGCCATACATATTAAGTGACCATGCATTTAAGACTTTATTAGAAGTCACAAGGACCTACAACCCCTCCCAATTCATGAGAGAAATCAAGCATGAACCTCTTCATAAGAAACTAAGAATAATGCAATCCCTCCATAAGAATTACTAGTTCATGCATAATTATAACCCATAATAATAACATGCAATCATTTATAATACAATAAAATATAAGTAGATACAGTTACTAGTATAAATTATAATTGGAAACTGAGGAAGGGACTCCAACTGTCCTCCTAAATGCATTGTAATCTTTCTTACAATTGACTACCCCTGTACCAAATTTAGAGTCTTAGGAGGTAATTTCTCAGGATTTCTTAAAGAGTCAATAAATGGTAAGAGTCAGAGTCCCTTTTCCCATGTGATTTCTCAATATCCCCCAACTGCAACACTTTAATCACTCACAACTTAGGAAAAAACAACCACACGGGTCCAACCAAAGAATAGAGAGTCCGAGTTCAATTCTAAGTGAAAATTTGTGTAATGGGAGGTTTACTAGCTATTTGCTTTGTTGCAGAGAAAATGAAACCACTTATTGAGCTAGTTTATCAATGGGTGCTAACACTAGTGTTATTAGCCCCAAGGCTACACTTAATGCTTTATCAGTCTCAGCTAGTTTCTACATGGCTCAGTCTGCTTAGTAGTTTTTTAAACCCAACAAGTTTCTGAGTGGTTTATCAACCCCAAAGCTAGCGAATGGTCAAGCGTTTATCAGCAAAAAAATCCTTACAGCCCTCTCAGCTCATAAAGCACTTGAGTCTCATGACCCCATCGAAATCTCTCTAGAAAACAATACATAAGAACAAGCATAAACCTTAGCAAAACAATACAAAGGTACAAGCACAAGCCTTATTGAAACATATGGAATCCATCCCACAAGTGCAGAACACAGACTTAGGAGAAGTTGAATCTTCCAGGCAAAATCCACAACACTGATAAATTCAACTTTGCATTTTCTTCTAGTGAATGTGCTCCCTCCTCATTGTCTCCCTTATTGAATTATGGATAATGCATCATTCACAATCCCAAATAGCCTTCCCCCCCCAAACTTCTTTTACCATCGTATGTTAAGCATGTTGACCACACCCATGTATCTGTGAGAATCAAGGCTTGTAGGCTCATCCTCTACTCAGGAGGCCCATTCTACCAATTAAATGTCCGCACAACAATGCCCTCCAACCAATAGGGATACATGTGATGAAATAAATGCATGGCCTGGATTTACAAGAAATTTCTCCTCATCAGTCATGTGAATTTGTTTCTACTTCCTCAACCAGTCAATATGTTTACATTTCCACAGTATTTACATGAATTACAATTCATAACATATTTCACAACATGGATTAGCTATAGGGGATATCAAAAATTTCTACAAATTGGTCCTAATCTATGCTAATATTGTTGGACTATAGGCCTTCGCCTCATTGGTTGGCCACCCATTTTCTACATATTTTGTCCATTTTCATATGTGTTGTGATTAATATTTACCTTCCAATCCAGTATCGAGAGAAAATGTTATGTTGGAATTCTCTAGCAACCCTAGGAGATTTAATTTATGTGAAAGATTGTATTTAGGGGGAGACTTTAACACTACCCTATCTCAGTGGGAGAGAAAGTTAATATCTCCCATCAGAGAATAATTTCAAGAAAATTTAGAGGATCTTATGAAAAAATCAAATCTGCTAGATATTAAGCATGTAGTAAATAAATTTTCTTGGAGCAACAAACGAACTGGCCGAAGTCACATTGCTATCAAGTTAGATCCTTTTTTAATCTCATATTCCTTCCTCTCTCAAGAAAATATGGCAAGTTCCCAAATTCTTCCCTAGAACAGTTCAGACTATAAGCCCATTTCCTTGTAAATCTTAGATAAATCCAAATTTGTTGCTTTCCTTTTCTCTACAGCTCAACTTGGGAAAAATTGCTTAGTTTCCAGGCCTAGTTAAAGATGCTTGTATGGAATGGGTGATGGGAAGTCTTGTCACAATTTGGAAATAAAAAATCAGGCATTTAAAGTTAGCCATTAAAAAATGGGCACAAGATTTGAACACAGAGCACTAAGGAAAGCTATATAAATATGAAAAGGAAATGGATTTCTTGTATAAAACATTAGAAAATGGCCCAAACACATTTGTTCTATTGGAAGAAGAAAGAATAGAATTTATATCTTATCACAAATTTTTCCAAGAAGCGAAAGAAATGTGCCGCTTGAAATCATGAAGTATTTGGTTAAAAGGAGGAGATTTGAATAACACTTTATTTCATAAACAGGAAAAAATTTGTGTGGAAAATCAATATTAAAGAAATAATGACTAGAGGTAGCATGATTTCATACTTAAAATAGCTTAAAGATGAGGTGATCCTCCACTTCAAGGATCTATACAGCAATAATGACTCTTGCAACATTGAATCAGAAAGATCAATGTTAGAACATATCCTATAATTTATTATGCCAACAGATAATGAATCACTAACATCGACCCCTTATGAGGAAAAAAATCATGAAGATGTCTTTACATTCAATGTGATTAAGGCATCAAGCAAAGATAACTTCTTAGCTCATTTCTAACAACAGTTTTGGGATGTCATCAAATATGAATTTTGTAGAATGGTTGGGTATACTTTTAAAAATAACTATATGAGAGAAGGAATCAATTCCTCTTTCTTGGTTCTCATTCCCAAAGAGCTCAATCCAACTAATTTCTCAAGGTTTCAGCTAATTCCATTATGGAATGTCTCCAACAAAGTGATATCCAAAATATTGGTCAGGAGGCTCAAGCCACTCATCCCAAAGATCATTTCAGAAAATAATGGGAGCTTCGTTCACCAGAGAGATTTTCGACAATATAATCCTGGTTCAAGAAGCAATAAATTCCAATATGAATCGAGAGGAAAAGGGAATGATCATGAAATTAGGCATGGAAAACACTTTTGAATATGCAATTCATGATTTCCCTTCTCAAAGTGATGGCAAAGTTTGGTTTTAATTCCAAGTTCTTAAATTGTGTTGCACTATGCATAAAATATTTGAGGATTGCTCCATTAGTCCATGGAAGTGTGGTTGGGTTCTTTCAAGCCTCTCAAGGACTCCATCAAGGATTCCCCCTTTCCCCACTCTTGTGTTAGAAAATGCACTTAGAAAATAACCTACATCTCATAAATTTTGAGTAAGAATTTCATCAAACACTTTGTCTACACACAAGTAACTATTCCAATAAAATTACTCATAAATATTGCATACTACTAAGTAAAACAAAGGTCTTATTTATATTTATTTTTATGGATCTTCTTATCTATAATTACTTCATATGATTTCTTAATTTAATATTTCATTGATTCAATTTCATCATAAAGAAATTATGTAGAAGATATTCAACCATAAGCATTAGGATCATAAAGAAACAACCAAATCAATAACACAAGCATTTACCCTGGGAAAACTGACATAGGGGGGAAACTCAACAACCCTTTTCTTAGAGAAACCATCAAATTCAAAACAGATACATTGGTCAAGTACAAGGTCAAAATAGGCCAACAAGATAGTTATGTCAAATTTGGGCCAAACTGCCTCCTAGACAAGTTAGATCTGATCAAAATTTCAGTCTACTTAACCATGAATTTCGGTATGCAACTTGTCATAGAAATTATAGTTATATACCTTACCTTAGGAGTTTCAATCTTGTACCTAGCTGCAAAATTTCAGTGAGTCAGATTTCTCCTTGAATATACTGCTTTATTGCCTCAATTATACTTCTTAACTGCCTCAAATAGGCCAAATTACCTACCTCAGACAGATCCAAATTGCTTGCTAGGAAGGGAGGTTAAAAGCCTCATATTTATAGTCTTTTATTGGGTTTAATGGGTTCCTCTTATGTTGAGGCTGACTTGTTTAGGAGGAGGCCTACTTGGCTTATTTTGGAGCCAAAAAATCTTTTCAAAAATTCAAATTTTCTTCTTTTCACAAATGGCATGAAGAACATGCCATTAATAATTTTATTTTGATTATAGCATGAAGAACATGATTTACATTCATTATTATAGGTGCATTAAGACTAAAATATAAGTTATGAAGACTAACCATAGCTACAAAATTCAACGCTCCCTCTTATCTAGGAAGATATTCATAATGACTATCCAAATGTTCTAAAGCTGACAAATTTCTCTAAGAAAAGGTTATAACAAATCCAAGTACCATAATCGGGTCAACAATTTTCAAACATGGTCAAATAAGTTACCGTAATCTTGTCAACAATTGTGACACATGGTACATCAATAACATCAACCATTTACCATAATTTAGTTTAGCACTTTACACCTATGATATATCTTCACCATAATTTGGGTCAGTGCTTTAGACACATAGTAAATCAACTACATCAACTAATCACTATAATTTGGGCTAGTACTTTAGACCTATGGTGTGTGTTCATCATAATTTGGGTTAGTACTTCAGACACATGGGATATCATTTAACATTCAACTAGTCACCATAATTTGAGTTGGTATCTCGAATTATCTTGGTTCACCATCATTCGAGTCAATGACACATGGTGAATCACCAAAGGCCAAACTCTAGCTACAAAATCCAAGGCTTTATGCTAAATGAACTTGATGCTCCAAGACCATTGTTCTTCATTCTGGTCAACATACTAGACACATGAAGAATAAATGTCCTATGTGAGACCATTCTCTCTAATTCGGGTCATTATACTTGACACAATGAGAATTTCAGTCCTTTATCGAACCATTCTCCTTAATTTAGGTCAATATACTTGACACAGGGAGAATGTAATTCCATTATGTTATATCACAAACACTCCCTCTCAATGAGAGAGGCATTCTCAACAATTACAAGCTTGCCCCTAAAGTATATATATCAACTTCACTTAAGGATAATGGATTTGCCAACAAACTTCTATACTGTAGAATAATATTGAAGCCACTCTACTTCTTTTTGTACCATATCTCGGTATTGGATCCCACACTGCTTTGACCTGTCATTATGGTTGTCATCTACACCTGATCAAGATAATATAGCAAGTAAATTTTGAAGCCATATTTCTTCTCATATTGCCTATCTGACTAGAATATTCATGACCTTTGCAATACTGAGTGCGACATATATCTGCTTCATGCTTATCCAAGGAATTATAATGGAGCCAAAGTTAAAGCAATATCAGGATGGACTCTTTTTGTCTTCAACACTCTCTGTCCAACCTATAGTTTTACTTCATTGTTTGAGAAAAATCTAAAATATTAGCTGATTTTTCCATGACCAATTATACCATGCTAGTACACTAATCATTTTTATGGGGTCTATCACCATAGCTACTTCCCTATCATTCTTACTGGGTTCTCCCTCTCACACTGAGACAGTCATTATGCCTGCTCCCTCTTCTACTGTTTCCTTTTATTTATCTAGCCTGACAATGTTAATCCATCATCTTGAGCTTGTTGAGATTTTCTGTTTGTAGAAAAATAGGAAAAATCTCAGCTAATGACAACAATAGAATTCAGGTCCTAGATTAACTCCAGTTTGTTGGGAGGGAGTTAATACCTCCTATATTTGATGTGAGGGAGTTATGAGGCTGTTAGATTCTCTATGCTATATATCAGGCAATCATTTGGATGGTTTTCTAAGAGAGTGAGAGGTTTTGTGAGGATTTATTGATGTAATCTCCAATTTGATTAATATATTCCTGATGCCTATGTTTTGTGAACGTAGCCCAGATTGGTTGGGTGAACCACGTTAAATACTGTGTCATATGTGCTGTGTTAATTCTGCTATGTGTTTATTAAATTGTTGTGCCTCTGAATTCCAACAATTGGTATCAGAGCTCGTTGGATGAGTGGCACTGCTGGAGCACGGAGTTGGTTTGGAGGTGGAGCGCGGAGTTGGTTGCTGGAGCTAATCAAAACCTGCGTGGATCTCCATTGAGCACGCATTGAGCACGCTGTTTCCAGAGTTGTTTCATGAAGCGCTGTTTTGTGAACGGTATGTTTGTTTTACTGCTGGTGCGCTGCATATTTGAACTGCTGTTGAAACTAAATCTATATTGCTGGTGTGCTGTTGAAACTAAATCTATATTGTTGGTGCGCTGTTAATTCATGCGTGGAGACTATTTCATACGCATATACCTGGTGCATAATTGCTCCTGCGCATTTTTAATTAGCCCATGCGCGTTTTTCAAACTTGCCCCTGCGCTGTTTTGTTTTTTAATTGACTGACTGATCAGCAATAGAGGAGCCATCATGACAACCGAAAGTTGCATGGTGTTTAATGCTAATCTATGAGCACCGAAATAAATACATAAGGTGAAACATTGACATTAAAATTCAAGTGCTACAAAAAGTAACAGTCTTCGAAGTCAGGTGAAACAAATGACTTGTGGGTTCAGTTTAAGTTAGTTGACAAATGAGTTTGAAATTATTATTCGCAAGCATCCGGTAAAGGTAAAACAAAATACGTCCGGGTTCAGTTTGAGTTTGTTGATAATACCGAACATGTGAGACAAATGACTTTGACTTGCGAGCCTCTGGTAAAGGTGAAACAAGAGACTTCTCGGTTTAGTTTAAATGTTGATAATGCTAAACATGTGAGATGTTGAGATTTTCTTTAAGATTTGTGTGAAGTACAAAAAATGCAGTTTTTTTATTGTGTACAAACAAAGGCAGAGGCAGAATTTTTTTTTTTAAAAGGCATAGGCAGTTTTTTTATTGTGTACAAACAAAGGCAAAGGCATAATTTTTTTTTTTAAAGGCATAGGCAATTTTGTTTTTATTGCTGGTTGGATATTGGAGATTATTGTGTTTTTTGTTGATACAAATGGCGAAAACTCAAAGTGCCCGGTTTGAAATTGAGAAATTTAATGGCAAGAATAATTT
>APFE030316869.1:0-23219 GCA_000404065.3 Pinus taeda | reverse complement strand
TGTGTGCTAGCATTTCTCAGTTCCAGCGCTATTTTATTTCCGTAGTTTTTTATTTGTAAAGGTTGCAGTGTGTTTATTTCTATGTTGTTGTAGTAATAAACTGAATAATTAATTTATCAGTTAGAAGAAATAATACCAATTGCTGCAATAGGATTCCAGTGTTTGGAATTTTCACACCGCCCCTCTATGAAATCCGTAGGGCAGGGGGTTTTGGCTGTGGTCACAGTGGGCCAATACCTCATTATTGTCTCTTGGTTTAGTGCTAGCATGTAAGGTACCCCTCTCCAAGGCTTACTAGATTTTCCGGCAAAAGGTATCGTTGTCCACCCCCCATGCACATGTAGACATTGGTTGCACTCGCTCGGGATCCGTTTAGGACAACTCGGAGTTGGTTATCATCGACTCTGAGTGGACACTGACCACCATATACCACAATCTGATAGGATCTTCCCGATTTGTCACCTAAAGGAGTCAAATACAGATCGGGATGATTACATTATACTTTCAAGTGGAGACCACAGATCGAAGTGAGAAGCGACAAGTTTAGTTCCAGAGTACTTCAGATAGTGGAGTATTGATATGTCGGGTCTCCTCTCAGCCCCCCACTATGTGAAAATTCCTACACTCGAAGGAACCCCTACTGCATCAAATTTGAATCTACTTCACCTACTTGATTTTTAAATTACATTCATCAAGTTGTTCTTCTGAACACTGAAGCAAATTACTTCTGCAACCTACACTAATTAAATATTTGATCTCATGAAATAGAAAAAAGAGCAAAGAACAAGATACATAGCACACACTTATTTTTGGACACAATAGTCCCCAGAAAAACCCAATGCGGGAAAACTGGTGCAACAATTCTGAGGGTTTATTACTATGCAGGAGAAATATCTGAACACAAATCTAGGAAGCTCATCTAGCAATCCTTTACAAAGAAAATACTGGCGGAAAATCTGAGTGAGTTTTACCTCACTTCACCCTACAAAATTCTGGTTGATCTGGCACAAGACTAGCTAACCTCGATGATTTCTGGGTTGGCTCTGCGTCAACCCTGCGTTACCTTCTCTGTCGTCTGCATCAGCTCTTCCGGCTGTTTCGACAGTTCTGACAATTCCGACAGTTCTGGATTCTGCGTGACAGGCAACTTTTTTGCATCAGCTCTCTTGGTTTCTGCACTGCGTCTGCGTCAGCTCTCTCGATTGTTCTGGCAGTTCCCGACAGTTTCCAATAGTTTTCCGACAGTTCGGGATTCTGCGTGACAGACAACTTTTCTGTGTGAGTTCTCCTAGCTACTGTGCTGCCTCTGTGTCAGCTCTCTCGGAAGTTCCGGCAGTTCCCGACATTTCCGGCAGTTTCTGACAGTTTTGGTTGTTCCGACAGTTCCAGATTCTGCGTGACAGGGAACTTTTCTGCGTTAGCTCTCTCAGCTATTGCGCTCCCTCTCTACAAGATCTCTTCGCCTCTCTGTTAGTATTCTTCGGAAAGTCCTTCTCCCGAATTCTCTCTGCCCCTCAGCTACAAGATCTCCCCAATCGATTTTCCTCCTGAGAACTTCTCACCTCAGAAAATTGATTTCCTCAATCTCTTTGTGTGTGTTTTCAAATGAACTCCAAGCCTCCATTTTATACTTTTCCTGTTGAGTCTTCAACAACCGAGATTAAGTGTCTAATCAATGGCTAAGATTAAAACATGACTTGATCCGCCTTCTATATCATTCTCACCCATATTTTGATTAATACCCATTAATATTTTAATTTTCTTAAGTTTAGACTTAGGAACCCCATTAAAAATATTAATTATTTTAATAAAATACAATCCAGGTGGAATTTCACCAAACGGTTTCTGGGTTCTTTAGAACTCATGCTCCTTAGCCTCCACCAATTTTCAAGGCTAGAGCACTTTCGATGCTACCAAAAACTAACACAATAGAGGAGGCTGACCAATATCCTTGAGACCGATTTGACGGTGCAGAATAGCACATCAGTTTATGCACGTCCATACCACTGGAGGGATCAATTCTAGGCGGATCTAGAGCAAGGTGCCCTCCTCTCCTGACAAATTCCTTTCTAGCCGCAGTGGAGTAGCCGGAGACTTATCTAGAGAATTTTCCATTTGGTCTTGGATGTTAGGAGTATCCCTCGCCCCTTCCTTCCCCCTAGGATTTATGCAGCTAGATTCCTAGATAGCTCCAAAGGACTCAAATAGTCAAACAACGCCTTTGTCGCCTGTAACACCCCCTCCTAGGTCTACCCAAAGTAACTGTGACAACTGGGGTAAACATGAGACGAGAGGCTACTATGATTAGAATCGACCTCCTATGTGACCTTAAGGAAGTGGAATCGACGGAACATCACATACAGTCATCCAACATCATCAACAGAAACCTTGGGAGACAAGTCAACCGTTCAGACAACCTGTCCCTGGGTCCCACTCCTATTCTGGATCTTTTAGGCCATAGTTGCTCTCATGCTATGGGCAAGGGAGAGACCAACAACCTAAAGTCGCTCTTACAAGCCTGCCTGCCAGCGACTGTGGACCAAAATTGTACGTTTTGTGCCAACGACCCTGAGATTTAAGCCACTTTTCTTGCTCAGAATCCCGACCTCTGCCTCGAACTTGCTACAACCTTTAGAATTCATTAAGGACATGATAACAATGGTGATCAATCAAAATCAACCTCAGGACTAGGCCTGAGCATCCCCAACTAGGACTGACATTTTGTCATACACTTGACATCAATGCAACCTACAGGTTTAGGATACAAGACAGAGCATAAATGACTGAAACAACTTATGAAATATAACTAAAAGGATCACCTCTTTCTCCATTGAACTACTACATCATCAATTAGTTCTTGCATCCATCCATTTAACAATTACAAGCAAATACATGAAGTAACCATAACATGAACCGATCATTTAACCATGCTTATAACCAACATAAAACCATGTAAATATCAGAGATAAGACAACCATTAAATCCACATATAAATCAGTGCAAAAGTAAGAGAAATTAGCTTTTATTAATCATAGGTGAATCCGACCAGGTTCAAGACTTCCACGTACCACCCGACCATAGACATGGATGAACCAAATCTCTCTTTTGACTAGTCACCACCGTGCCATATTCCAAGCATGAATGTGGGATCTCATAGAACAACCAATCCAAAAACAACCAAGGAAATCCAGAGGTTAAACCATTTCCACCCTCATCAAACCGTGATCACCCCAAAACCGGTGCTCCGATCACAACCGAATAGAACTTGGAATGCCATCTGAAATCCATCACCATCCTTAAGGAATTTTCCATCTCCTTGTCTCTCAGGGTTTACTGCAATCCAAACTCGGATCACTAGGTAAACCGATACATCTCCCTTAGGCTTTATCCTGCCAAAATTGGTCAAGGGATTCCTATGCCTTTGGGAATGGAACTTGAGACCACATACGCCCCAGATTCCGAAATCCATCTAGCAAGCCAAAGCTCAAAAACCGAAATAAACATCCCAGCATACCATGGCATCCGGAAAAAGGCAAGGCTAGGCTGAAAAGCACTGTCATAACTCAACAAAACCATCCCACCGACAGCAAGAGAACCATACACCAGCATGCAAAGCCATGCATGTCCAAACTAGCTAGGAAATCACACATGCAAAAGGTTACCTACAAGTATTCCTACTGAAGCTGCTTGATCCTACTTTCCTTTCCTTGATCCTTTCTTTCCTTCCTTTCCTTTTGCTTGCTTTTCCTTCCTTGATCCAAAGTTAGAGTGCTCCAAGAAAACTCTAAGTGACCAGGAGAGAGAGAGAGAGAGAGAGAGAGAGAGAGAGAGAGAGAATAATGAGAGAGCTCCAAACTTGAACTTGACAAAAGCTATGAACTGATCCTCAGAAGCGTTTTATGAATGAGGCCTCTATTTTCTTCATTTTCCATTATTTTCCTTCAATTTCCTCCTCACATGCAACCTGTGACCTTTAACCTTATTTTTCTCCTAATTTCTTTTATTTCATAAATAAATGTGCCAAAATGCCTTTTTGCTTTTTAATGCCTTTGCCTTAGCCTTTGCTAGTTTTCTTTATCCAAAACATATCCAGTGATGCCCACTAGGATATCTTTGCCCAACATTCAACTTGGAATAAGTGTCCCTTAACCGTGGTCTTATTTTGCCTTTATTAACTTTTATTACATGAAATTTTCACCAGGGCTATTACATTACCCTCCTCACTGTCGATTATCAGACTTGGGCATTCTTGACATCATGGACCTCATGTTCAGTGCTCTCTCTTTCCATGGGCTCTTCACCAGGGCACTGATATTGTTTTATACATGTTCATGTTCACGAGGATGTCTTATTGTTTGTATTTTTCATTGCTTCATTTTGCATATAGTTTTTGTTGTAGATTTAACTTTTCTAGGAGTGGCATTTGCACTCCCACATTGTACTCGTATTGGATTTATCCTCTAGTCCCATTGACCTACTTTTGTGGTCATTTGTTGGACATCAATAAATTTATCATATCTTATCTCACATGCACATTTGAATGAGTGTATTCCATCCCGTAAGAAGGAAAGGGTCAATAAATTTGATGGATTTCCTATAGCATTATTATTAGTAGTGCACAAAATCTCCTTACTGGTGTAAGATGAAGGTTATCCCTCTAACATATCTATTTGCTGACATCTCGACTTTTATCATACTAGATTTATTCCAACAAAAGTGTGATTTCCTTTATATGAGGAATAAGTTCTTAGCAAAATGTATACCGTGCAATGGTTCTGACTATTAGAGGACTCAACAAGCACTCAAAACACCCATTGAGCCAACTTGATTTGTTGCCAACATAAGCTAGGGATACGTGCTTGGTCAAAACTTGGCGAGCACTCAATCAACAACAAGTATAAGAAAACTTAGAGTACGTACAAGGAACATAACATGTCCCTACTAGGAAATTCTCTCAGTTTTTATTTTGTGGAAGTTTGCATATTTTTCAAGCTATTATTTATTAAGTTTTATGTCAATTTTTTTTTAGTCCAATTCACACTCTTGGACTGTGGCTCTGTCAATTCCTTCATGAGTCCCTGTTGTTTGACCATTGAGTTTAGTTCCAATTAGATGTTTATATAATTATTCATATGTTATGCTTCTATTATTCTTTATAAATAATCAACTAAATTTAATTATTTGTTTGTTGTGAATACTTTGAATTTGGGTATAGTTAAATATTCTATATGATTATGCATATGTTGTGCGTCTATTTTTGTTTTTAAAGAATCAAATAAGTTTAACTATTTGTTTATTGTGAATACTTGTATCTTGTAGGAAGGCCCTATAAGGGTAGAAGTCTCTACAACTGGAGCCATGTCAACGATATCAAAGATCATTCGAATGGTGAGAATTGAAGATTTCTTTGTTAGTCACATGTATTAATGTAATGATTGCATTGCACCCATATAATTCTTAAAAATAAGGACACTTTTAGCTTTACTTAAAATTGAATTTCATATCAAGCGTTATAGATGCTCCCCAAAATATTCCGTTTGAGTTACAGATGCTCCCCAAATATTCTTAGCACAGAACAAAATTTTAATTTTGATATGTATAAGTTTTCAATCTTCTTAAGCTCTAATATGCCTTTTTTCTATATCTATGCTCTAATAACCACACAAAAGGTTATGAAGGAGCATTGTTGCATTGGAGTACTCCTCCCTCTCCCGTAGACCTCTTAATAGTGTGCTTCAGATGGAAGTGCACTACAGAAGAAGCATGTTTTCGACTTGGGAAGAGGTGCTCCCAAGAGTGCTCCTGAATGCTCTAGAGTGCTCCAAAGAATGCTCCCCATATAGGGTAAAATACACCGAAGTCTTTTCATTTTCTTCATTTTGTTTTGAAATAATACTTAGTATACTCACATAAATATATTTATATCAGCAAAGTGAAAAACATAGGGTGGAAGCATATATACAATAGCACTTACACATCTTCCTTAATGTGATTAAAGCAGAAATAAAGTCTGAATATGCCTTAGGCTCTAACAACTTGGCATCTTCGATAGCAAGAAAACTTTAGCCAAGAGTTACAGGTGTACCTCATCTCTCTACATATGACAGAAAGCTAACAAAGTGCCTGATCTCATTATCAGAAACAAATTTACATCGAAGATTTAGAGGACAAACACTGCAGAAATCCTCATATGGTGCCAAATGCTACTGGAAGAAGAGAAAACCAAAGCCCCAGAGTAACCAAAAATAATTGCATGCCAATGAACTATCCCTTGAAGAAGAGCCAAATGCCATGTATGCACATGGTCCAATAGTTCCACAAAAACTGACGATCATGCAACATATGCTTCTCCATTTAAGTATTGTTGCAAATAGGGTAGATGCCATTAGAGAGGGCACTTTTTTCCAATCAAGCCTTGGATGGAAGCACATAATAGATTACCAAACATGCAAGCACATGTAGATTATATGATGCCTACTACACATAGATCCTCTGCAGTGCACCCTGTTGCCGCCTAAATCCACACTTAGGATTATTGTGAAGAAAATCTCTAACTCCACTTGGTGTGGCCCTGGAGGCAAGTTTTGAGTTGAGGATGTCACTCAATTCTCAACTCTTTTGTCTAGGCTTAATCCTAGTCGAAGCCAAGGGGGTGGACCCTAGTAAAATAACTAAGACTTAACTAATTAATGCTAACAAGTTAAGTTCTAGGAGTTAGTGAAAATAACCAAGATACAATTCAACTTATGTAAAAACAACATAAGAATGGAAGACACATTCATTGATTCCATGAACATAAACATCCACAAGTATATATATTGCAAGATAAATCCAAATAGACCAGTGCGAATGTAAGTACATTCAAGAAAATAATCCAAGTGCAGAAGATAAACTTGAAAGTAAGCTTGGGAACTAAATTGCTTGAAAGATAGATGCCACACAAGATAAATACTTTAGAAAGTAAACATGGCAGAAAAGATAAGCATGTACAATAATGAAAATACTTGGAAATGTAAAGACTTGAAATCAAGATTTTCAACAAATGATATATGTGGGAGTCGTCTAACGAGGCGGAGGAATTGTCTGGACGGCCAAAAATGGCCGGAATCCGGGCAAAAAAATAAAAAAAATCTTGTAGGGGCAATGTTTGAATCGTGTTTTTGATGGTGGATATGGATTCAGCACCATCAAAAACGTCTAGGACACCTGAAATTTTGAAGTTTAACAACTATAAGTTGAATTTACAAAAATCCTTGCCGGATTTTCTCTAAATATGATCGGAATCTCCACAACTTTTTGGGAAACTCCTCCGCCTCCTTAGACTACGCCATATATGTGTACTTGAAAGAAATGACAATTGCCTCAAGATAGATGAACTTTGCAAAGTACAAAATTAAATGAAACAAATCTTTAAGAACCACAGTTGAAAAATGAATGTAGTGAAATGCTCTTGGTTGATTTTAGGTTTAATTTGGTTATCACTTAGGATTAAGTAAATTGGATTTCAAAACTTTCAAGCAAGTTTCAAAGTAACTTCATCCCCAGGCCTTACCCTCGCTCGGGCCTTGATCGCAGAGTAAGGAGTCAATAGTGTTGATTTTCTAGTTGCAAACAAGACTAGAACAATTTTCGATCTGATAACTACTTCCAATGATACATTTTTGACTTCTTTAAAGCATTCCAATCATTAAGTAGTTACATTTGAAAATTTCAACCATTAACTTTAGTAGAGCAATAGAGATCATAGTAAAATCAATGAAACATGAGACACCAAAATTTCTTGGGACAAAACCCCACAAGGGGGAAAACTCTATAATCTTTCCTTATGAGAGAGAGCAATTCTTCCAAAATTGTACATTAGAATATTCTAGTCAAAGCTCAACCATTGACCACATTAAATGCCAAATCTAATAGATTCAAAGGAGAGAGAATAGTCAACGAATTGTTCCTTGGTCAAAGTCTGAACAAGGGGGCCGAATTTTGGCCTGAGGCTGCTGGTCAAAGGGTTGGAATTTGGTCCTACAACTTTATAGAGAAGTTCAGTCAAGCTGCAGGGTTTGACTTGTGGTCAACCCTCGATCAATGCTGAGAAACAAGAACAAAAATACAGTCAACGAACAATCCAATATCCAAAGAATGTTTGGCCTTCAAGTCCTATAAAAAATTCGGTCAAACAATAGCAACAAGATCCAAGTCAACGCTGGTCAACATAGAGATAAGAGAGGTCAAACTTCGCTGAAAAACTGTCTTCTTCCTGCTTCGCACATTTGAACAAAACTCCTCGGAATAGGTTGAATTGATGAGTTGAAGTGATTGCCAAATGAAGGAGTCGAATTCCAAATATATACTTGATCAATAGGAGGGATTTGACCAAGGGTCAAACCCCTTCATGAGGTGGGGCTGACTTGGACAGAAAGAAACCAATAAATTTCTCCTTTGTTTTTGATAATGAAAATACCAACCACAACTACAATTTCCCAACAAATAGGGGATGAGGGTTCCCGAAAAACTACTTCAACTAGTTGGGCTAAAGATAAATTGATTAAGTCTAGGAATGAAATGCAAAATAAAATTAGCAAATAAAGAAACTATGCTAAATTCAATTGTACAATAAAGTAAAAAGTTAGATTGCACAAGTGAGAAAATTGCAAGTTAAACCAAATGACATGAAGAAATAGAAATAACTTGCAAAAGGAAATTAGATGCACTTAGTTGATTGATCTACTCTAAGATAGATTTTGTAGCATCAGATGTGTTCTAGCCACGAAATTTGGTGGAGAGGTCAAAATACATGAGATCTCCAAAACCCAGAATTTTTTTCTAAAAATTCCTCCTAGAAATGACTTAATTAGATTATTAACCAGTTTTTAAATATTTCCTAAGTCTAAACTTAGGGAATATGGTTAATTAATCAGTATTAATTAAGTCAAGGCGAGAATCATCTAGAAACTCACATGGATCGATCTAGAGATGATCCTAGCCATTGTTTAAGTTTTAATCTTGGTCGTTGGTGCTCCAACAGAGGATTATAAGAGGAAGTTGATGTGGTGATGGAGAAATCACTTGAGACACTTGAGCAGTTCGATTTCTAGAGTAGTAGAAGTCAGTTGTCGGAGAGAGCTAGAGATGGAAGCAGAGTGTGAGGGGCAGAGACAGTGAGGCTGGAGGAGGCATTCTTTTGATTTCTGGTAGCATCGGATGTGCTCTAAGTCTCAAAATTTGCAGGGAGGCTTGGACACATGCATTCCACAATACTCAGAAATCATTTTGGGAAATTCCACTTGGAGACAGTTTTATTAAAATAATTAATTATTTTTAATGGGTCCCTATGTCTAAACTTAGGAAATTAAAATAATTAAAGGGTATTAATCTAACTATGGGTGAAACTTCTAGAAGAAGACGAAGATCGAGTCCAAATGATCTGAGCCATTGATTAGAATTTAATCTGGGCTGTTGGTTCTCAACTGGAGGATTATAAGGAGGACTTTGATGGCCATTTGGAAGTCACACCAGGTAGATACTCAGTGACCCGAGTAAGATCGTTTTTCTCATTGGTCGAAGTTCAACAAGATAAAATCGATTCAGAGGAAGAGTTGCAGGTGAGGAGGAAAGAGAGGGTAGCAACATCAATTAGGAGTGTAGGAGTAGAAGACAGAAAGTAGAGAAGGGACAACACATAGGCTGTGACGCATAGGGACAACGCTGAGGCTGACGCAGTGAGACACAGAGGGGCAGCAGGTCCTCTCCTGGATTAGAATCCCGCCGAGAAGTGTGAGAGAGTTGTCAGTAAATTTCTCACAAAGATTCCTTTTCTATTCTGTTGGTTGTATCTTGTACATGAGATTTTTGCTGAAGATTAATAAAGAAACCCTCATCCGTTGCATTGGTTTTCCTGCATCGGGTTTTTTCGGGGACAATTGTCCAAAAATACTTGTCATTGTGAGTATACTTGTGCTAGTATTTTTCCTTGCATTTACTTTATGCAGTATTTTAATTGTGAAGGTTGCAGTAGAATTTATTTCGATATTTGCCATAGAAACATTGTGAATAACTTATTTCTGAATTAATAAGTAGAAGAAATAATATCAGTTACTGTCGTTGGATTTCTGTTTAGAAATTTTCACATATTGCTGAAAATAAGTCCCAGAATGTCGAAGAAGCATCTTTTTAGTTAGCAAAAGGCAGAACAACTTCATCAAAGACCAATCTTTAGGCTAGACGTCCAGTAGGCTGCGTAGAGGGTCTGAGGGCCGAATTTTTGAAGGCAAGTCATGCCGGGAGATTCCCTGTGGGGTGAGGAAAATTTCTCACTAGATTTTTGCTAGTATTTTTCTCTGTAGGATTGCCAGATTTCAGTGTCCAGTTGTACTCATAATTTCTCATTGCTGCATAATAATAAAACCCTCAGCTGTTGCACTGGTTTTCCTGCATTGGGTTTTTTTCGGGGACTTTTGTCCAAAAATAATTGTGTTATTTTTATGTGTGTCTGCTAGCATTTCTCAGCTTCGAGCGTTATTTTTTTCCGCATTATTTTATTTGTGAAGGTTGCAGTGTATTTTTTCAATATTTGCAGACTTGCAGTAGCAGATAAATTGTTAATTAATTAACACTTAGGAGAAATAATAGCAGTTGTTGCAATAGGGTTCCAGTTTGTAATTTTCACATGGTATCAGAGCGTAGTTGATTAGCTAGAGAGCTCAGAAAAACAAAGGAAAAGAATTTCGCTGCTGAGTGTGGGCCAAGGGCTGAAATTCCCTAGGGCAGCGCAGTCATTCTGCCAGGAGGCCAAGTTACTTGCGGAGGTTCGATTTTTCTGAGTGGGGCAGAAAAATTCAATCCTTCCAGATTGAGCTGGATGCAATGGTTTTTGCAGCGGTTCGCTAGAGCAAAGCCAACGTTGGGGTGGAAGAGAGAAAAACACACACTGAGGGAAAATTTTCCTTAGGGAACTTCTAGTCTCAAGAAGTTCGAGTTTTCTTGCAGATTGACAATAGTTGTGAGCAGATCTTCTCACTCCTGAAGGGAGTGCGAATAATAAAGCAATGACCGAGCATAAATAAAGAGGTGGTTTTCGACAGTTCGTTGAGATGGCCATTGTTGGGCTTTGTGATCAGGACAGGTTGGAAGGACCTTCCAGCGACGTCATTTGGAAGGCAAGGATGTCCTTCCTTCTAAATGAATATGGCCTGAAAGCCTATATTGATGTAGTAGTAGCAGTTCCGACGGATGTAGATCAACTGAAAGAGTACAGAAAGGAGATGGCGTGGACAAAGCGGTTGATCCTGGATGGAGTTCGGGACCATATTGTTTCACATATAGCGGCCAAGGGAAGGACCAAAGAGATGTGGGAGGCTCTCTCCACGCTATACCAGGGTACTTTCGAGTAGCATAAGATGTACCTAGAGGAGAAATTGAGATGTATCAGGATGTAGAAGGGGGAAGGTATAGATCCCTTCCTCATCAGGATTCAGGAGGTCCGAGATCAACATGCAGCTGTTGGGGCAGCGCCTCAACCCACGGAACTAGTGCGATTGGAACTCAATAATGTCTTAGAAGAGTGGCAGGGATTCGCCCAAAGTATCTTGGGTAGAGATACCTTGCAAAGGTGGGACAGTATGTGGGCCGATTTGTAGCAGGAAGAGTAGAGACGAGCTCTGTTAAAGAGCTCCATCAGTGGCAACCGTAGCAAATCGAAGCAGGTGAAGGAGGAGGAGAATGTGGCACTTGCATCAAATTATCCTAGCCAGGGACATGGGGAGCAGAGAAAGAAGAAGGACCTGTCAAAGGTCAAGTGCTTTAGGTGTGGTGAACTTGGTCACTACAGTGGCTAGTGTCCTCTCATGAAGAAGAACAAGGAGGAGAAACAGGACCAACAGGTAGCTTCAGCTGAGATCGATAAGCTTTCCTCCAGGCTGGAGGAAGACTCCGCTATGTTTGCTGATATACCTCTAGGAGTGAGGTGGGGAGACAGGGTGCTGTAACCCTAGAGTGCTATAGATGAGAAGGACCAAAGAGATGCGGGAGGCTCTCTCCATGCTATACCAGGGTACTTCCGAGCAGCAAAAGATGTACTTAGAGGAGAAGTTGAGATGTATCAGGATGTAGAAGTGGGAAGGCATAGATCCCTTCCTCATCAGGATTCAGGAGGTCCGAGATCAACTTGCCATTGTTGGGGCAGCGCCTCAACCCATGGAGCTAGTGCGATTGGAACTTAACAGTGTCTCAGAAGAGTGGCAGGGATTCGTCTAAAGTATCTTGGGCAGAGATACCCTGCAAAGGAGGGAAAAAATGTGGGCCTATTTGCAGCAGGAAGAGTAGAGACGAGCTTTGTTAAAGAGCTCCATCAGTGGCAGCCGCAGCGGATCGCAGCAGGTGAAGGAGGAGGATGTGGCACTTGCATCAAATTATCCCAGTTAGGGACATGGGGAGCAGCAAAAGAAGAAGAAGGACCTGTCAAAGGTCAATTGCTTCAGGTGTGGTGAACTCGGTCACTACAGTACCTAGTGTCCTCTCATGAAGAAGGACAAGGAGGAGAAACATGACCAGCAGGCAGCTTCAGCTGAGATCGATAGGCTTTCCTCTAGGCTTGAGGAAGACTCCGCTATGTTTGCTAATATACCTCCAGGAGTGAGGTGAGGAGACAGGGTGATGTAACCCAAAAGCGCTACAGATGGGAAGGATCCTTTGGGAGTCCACCGCATGGATCATTACCTGGCTACGGGGGCCCACAATATTTAGTAGCAGGATGTATCAGTGGTAGTCAATGCACTCTGAGACTAAGTGTCAGATGCAGAGACAAGGAGCAGTCAGAACCTGGGAGCGCAGTGCAAAGTTGGCAACAGTATTATTGGCACAGAGTAGAGTCAGCAGCAACACAAATCTTTCAATGATAGTGCAGATACTAGTAGCAGTCAGAGACTCGGGAGACATATGCACTATATTGATCACAATTGATTCAGTGTTTTGGATGCTATTTAGTTGCAAATGTTGCAGTTGCAGTAGCAACAAATGAGAGGGAGTTGCAGTGCAAATGCAGTGTTGGCAGTAGTACAACAGGGTCAGGAACAAGACAAATGAAGTGTATATCGGAGTCGCGCAGTAGTTGGTGGGTAGCAGCCGTCAGACATTAGCAATGTGACAAGAGATGATGTAGAGATAGGGTGTTGTGAGTTTGTGACAATATGTGTAGCACTAGAACATGTTCCTCGCTAAGAGGGAGTGCTAGTTTTTGTAGCATCAGATGTGTTCTAGCCACAAAATTTGGTGGAAAGGCTAGAATACATGAGATCTCCAAAACCCAAAAATCGTTTCTAGAAATTCTACCTAGAAATGACTTAATTAGATTATTAACCAGTTTTTTAATATTTCCTAAGTCTAAAGTTATATGGTTAATTAATCAGTATTAATTAAGTCAAGGCGAGAATCATCTAGAAACTAACACGGATCGATCCAAAGATGATCTTAGCCATTGATTAATTTTTAATCTTGGCTGTTGATGCTCCAACAAAGGACTATAAGAGGAGGCTGATGTGGTGATGGAGAAATCACTTTAGACACTTGAGCAATTCAATTTCTTGGCAGATCGATTTCCAGAGTAGCAACTGTCAGTTGTCGGAGAGAGCTAGAGATCGAAGTAGAGTGTGAGGGGTAGAGACAGTGAGGTTGGAAGAGGCATTCCAAATCCAGTGAGTGCATTTGCAAAGAGGTAGAAGAGCCACAGAGAGGGTGACACTTGGGCAGTGTAGCAACTTCTATAGGCAAGATCAATTTGCTGAAAGGGAGAGACGTCTTCATTTGCAGAGGCCAGGAAGGAGTGCCGGAGAAGCATCTTTCCAGTCAGCAAAAGGAGAAATGACTTCATCAGAGACCAGTCTGGGGCTAGATGTCCAACAGACTGCACAGACGCTGACGCAGAGGGTTAGAGGGCCGAATTTCTGAAGGCAAGTCGTGCCGGGAGATTGCCTGTGGGGTGAGGAAAATTCCTTACTAGGTTTTTGCCAGTATTTTTCTTTGTATGATTGCCAAATTTCGGCATTCAGTTGTACTCAGAATTTCTCACTACTGCATAATAATAAAACCCTCTGTTGTTGCACCAGTTTTCCCACATTGGGTTTTTCTGGGGATTTTTGTCCAAAAATAATTGTGTTATTTTTATGTGTGTGTGCTAGCATTTCTCAGCGTCCAACATTTATTTTTTTCCGCAGAATTTTATTTGTGAATGTTGCAGTGTATTTTTTTTTATATTTGTTGTAGCAGATAAATTGTTAATTAATAAGTAGGAGAAATAATATCAGTTGTTGCGACAGGGTTCTAGTTTTGAATTTTCACACTCTAATTTAGTTTAGTTAATCAAGGAAACCACTCAAGCATCACTTGAACAATTTCCCCTAATGGGGAAGGGGGATGCTTAGGGGAAAATCTTGTTAGTTATTATAGCAACGGACAAGTGTTCTAGTCTCTATGATGTCTAAGAGACTAAGGAACACGAGATCTCCAAAACCCATTAAAGGTTTCGCGATATAATACTCAGAAATGCCTTAATTAAATTAATTAGCCAATAATTTAATTATTTCCTAAGTCTAACATAGGGAATTTGGTTAATTAAAGTTAATTAATTAAGGTAATTTGATTTTGCTCTAGAGACTTTTAGTGATGGAGTCAACTAATCTAAGCCATTGATTGAGATTAGTTCTTGGCTCTTGGTTGCCCAACAAAGGATTATAAGAGCAAGTCAAGGGCTTGGAGAAGAGGCATCGGAGAAGATCAAGTGAGTTTGAGAAGTTCGACTGACCTAGTTTGCAACATTCAACATGGGCGTAGTTGGAGCTAGGGAAAGCATCAAAGAGAGGGAGCAACGTAAATATGGGAGCAAATATTCCAGAGGAAGATTTCCTCTATAAATGTTCGGGAGACAGGAAAGAGGCAGGCCAAATTATTGTGCGGAGGAGGTTGTACAGAGCAGTGCATGTTAGCTTTTGTAGCATCGGATGTGTTCTAGCCACAAAATTTGTTGGAGAGGCTAGAATACATGAGATCTCACCAACCTAGAAATCGTTTCTGGAAATTCTCCCTAGAAGTGTCTCAATTAGATTATTAACTGTTTTTTAAATATTTCTTAAGTCTAAACTTAGGGAATATGGTTAATTAATCAATATTAATTGAGATAAGGCGAGAATAGTCTAGAAACTCAAACGGATCGATCCAGAGATGATCCTAGCTATCAATTATGTTTTAATCTTGGTCGTTGGTGCTCCAAAATGGATTACAAGAGGAGGTTGATGTGGTGACGGAGAACACACTTGAGCAGTTCAATTTCTTGGCAGATCAATTTTTAGAGTAGCAGCAATCAGTTGCCGGAGAGAGCCAGAGATTGAAGCAGTGAGTGAGGGGCAGGGACAGTGATCCGGAGGAATATTTCCAGATTCGGAGAGGCAGCGGCAAGAGGGCTGAGTTATCCCAGTGAGGTAGCAGAGAGCTCTGCGCAGTAGCTTTAGAGAGGGAAGTTCAATTTGCTGGATAAAAAATCGTTCTCAGTTCCAGAGGCTAGGCAGAGGTTCCAGAGGGTCGAAGAGACAAATTTCTCAGCAGCAGAAGGCAGAAAGACTTCATCAGAGTTCAGTCATAGGCTAGATGTCATAGTGATTTCATAGTCCAGCACAGAGGGTGACGTGGAAGCTTCAAGAGGCTGAGTTTTCTCTAGGCAAGTTGTGCCCAAATTTCTTGTGGAGGAAGGATAAATTCCCTTCAATAATTTTGCCTAGATTTTCTTGCTGTGGATTGTCAGTTTCAAGCATCCAGATTGTACTCAGATTTTCGCTGTTGTGTAATAATAAAAACCCTTGCTATTGCACCGATTTTCCCACATTGGGTTTTTTCGGAGACATTTGTCCAAAAATAATTGTCTCATATTTTGTGTGTGTGCTAGCATTTCTCAGTTTCCAGCGCATTATTTTTCCACAGTATTTTATTTGTGAAGATTGCAATGCTTATTTTGATATTTTCCGTAGCAGATAAATTGTTAAATTAATTAACAATTAGAAGAAATAATACCAACTGCTGCAATAGGCTTCCATATTGGAATTTTCACATGGTATCAGAGCGCAGTTGATCAACCAGAGAGCTTAGAAGCGAAATAAGGAATTTCGCTGCTTAGTAAGAGCAGCAGGCTGAAATTCCCAGGCACAACACAGTCTTTTGCTAGGAGGCCGAATTACTTGAGGAATTTCAATTTTTTTTGAGCAGAGGCAGAAAAAATTGATTTTCCATATCGAGTAATTCTAGAGGAAGAGGGAGCAACCCAGATTTTTCGTTGGGAAGATCTTTAGCTACACGCAAAGGGTTTTGCAGCAGTTCGCTAGAGCGGAGACAACGTTGGGTGGAAGAGAGAGAAGCACAAATAGTTGAGGGAGAATTTTCCTTAGGGAACTTCTAGTCTCAGAAGTTCGATTTTCCTTGTAGATTGGCAATGGTTGTGAGTAGATCTTCTCAATCCAGAAGGTAGTGTGCATAGCAGAGCAATACCTAAGCAGAAGGAAAGAGGGAGTTTTCTACAGATTGTTGAGATGGCCACTGCAAGGCTTTGTGATCGGGATAGGTTGGATGGAGCTTCCAACTATGTCATCTAGAATGCTAGGATGCCCTTCCTTCTTGATGAAGATGACTCGAAAGCCCACATTGATAATGTAGTGGCAGTTCCCTAGGATGCAGATCAACGGAAAGAATAGAAGAAAGAGATGGCGCTGGTGAAGCGGTTGATCTTGGATGGAGTCCGAGATCATATAGTTTCACATATAGCTGGCAACGATATTGCCAAAAAGATGTGGGATGCTCTCTCCACGTTATACCAGGGAACTTTCGAGCAGCGGAAGATGTTTCTTGAGGAGAAGTTGAGATGCATCTAGATGTAGAAGGGGGAAGGCATAGATCCCTTCCTTACTAGAATTCAAGATGTGTGAGACCAACTGTTAGTTGTTGGGGCAATGCCTCAACCCACAGAGCTAGTGCAATTGACACTCAACAATGTCTTAGAGGATTGGCAGGTCTTTGTCCAAAGCATATTGGGCAAAGATAGGCTACGAGAGTGGGACAGGATGTGGATCGATTTGCAACAAGAGGAGTTGAGACGAGCTATGTTGAAGAGCTCCATTAGTGGTAGCAGCTGTGAAAATTTCTAACACGAAATTCTACTGCAGTAATTGATTTATTTCTCCTACTTATTTTCCACAATAAGTTATTTACAAAACCCTCATGTAAACATCAAAGTAATTTCTACTGCAGTCGTCACATAATAGCATAGAGAAAAGAACAGTAAAATACAAGCACAAGAATCAATCACATCAACACAGTGATTTTTGGACAATAGTCCCCAGAAAAACCCAATGCGGGAA
This sequence comes from Pinus taeda, assembly GCA_000404065.3. NCBI lineage: Eukaryota > Viridiplantae > Streptophyta > Pinopsida > Pinales > Pinaceae > Pinus > Pinus taeda. Next base: position 5,832 of record APFE030316869.1, on the reverse strand, counting down.
AACTGGTGCAACAAATGAGGGTTTATTTATTATTCTTCACCAACAATCTCTTTACAAGGAATGATTTGTAGAACATAGAGAAACCTTTGAGAAAACACCTGAGATAATTTTCCTCCACCCTTTGGAGAAATTCTGACACCCAAGAGACCTTGTTGCCTCCACTGTGTCACCTCTATGTCATCTCTGCGTGAGGACTGCGTCCCTTGCTGCGTTGCCTCCCTGAGCTGTCCCTCTGATGCACTGTGTCCCCTCCTCCTCAGTCTTCGACTGATGCTGATACCCTCCTCTTCCTTCACCCTGCAACTCTCCTTCTGAAATCGAACTCTTACTCCTTGAGAATCGACTTCCCTCAGGTTACTGAGTATTTTTCCGGTGTGTCTCCAAATGACTCTCAAGTCTTCTTTTATACTTTTCCTGTTGGGATATCAACAGCCGTGATCTAAATCTCTAATCAATGGCTAAGATTAAATTAGTCTTTATCCTCATCTCTTAGAAGCTTCTCACCCATATTTTCATTAATACCCATTAATATTTTAATTTTCCTAAGTTTAGACTTAGGAATCCCATTAAAAATATTAATTATTTAAAAAAAATACAATTTGGGTGGAATTTCACCAAACGATTTCTAGGTCTTGGAGATCTCATGTGTTCTAGCCCCTCCACAAAATTTCGGAGCTAGAGCACATCTAATGATAACCAAAAAATCAACACTCCCTCTTAGCGAGGAATGTGCTCTAGCAATACTTCCCAACAAAAGTATCACACTGATCCAAGGCATTGGTCCTCTGCGCTGCTGATGCTCGGCCTGCCCCTCATCCACTGCGCTACTGCAATATGTACTGCTGCCCATGACATTGCCACTGTCATTGTTGCATCTGCACTGCAACTCCCTTTCAATATGCTACATCATGCTGCTCATAGCATTGTCACTGCTAGCTATTGCACTGCAACTCCCTCTTAAGAACTGCACCATCCGTTTCTGCTACTGAAACGGATTCCCAATCATCCCCATCTTCTCCCTGAAATAAAAAAACTTTGTTCTTTCTAGAGCCTTGGTGAGAATGTCTGCCCCCTGTTCTGCTCTTGGAGTGTACTATAACTGTACTGCCCCTCGCTAGAGACAGTCTTTAATAAAGTGACACCTGATGTCAATGTGCTTCGACCGATCATGAAAGATTGGATTCTCAGAGAGCTTGATGCAACTCTGATTATCACATACAATATTGGTCTCTTCCATCCTTCTTCTGAATAGATTCACAAGCAACTTCCTAAGCCATATGGCTTCACACGATGTTGTGCTAGCTACCATATATTCAGCTTCAGTTGAGCTCAGAGCTATGGATTTCTGTTTCCTACTACACCAAGAGGTCATTCCTGATCCAATGCTGAAACAGTACCTAGTGGTACTTTTCCGATCTACGGAACTTCCAGCCCAATTTGCGTCAGTGAACCCACTCAGCCTGATATCATTGCCTCGGGTGTACATTAATCCATGTTTGGTTGTTCCTTGTATATATTTGAGAACATGCTTGGTTCTTGCCCAGTGTGCCCTCTTCGGTTCCACCATGAATTGACTGAGGGTGTTGACAGCGTAACAAATGTCTGGCCTGGTATTGACGAGATACATCTGGGACCCTATGAGCTACCTGTACAAGGTGGGATCTACTTCCTTATCTTTAGACGCATCAATCTTCTTCCAGTTGGTAATCATTGGAGTAGCCATGGGTCTACAGTCCTGCATCTTGAACCTTTTTAAAATTTCTGTAGCGTATCTCCCTTGTCCAAGGAAAATTCCACCCTTTTGCTACCAAACTTCCAAGCCCAAAAAATAATGCATCCGTCCCAAATCCTTCATGTCAAATTCTGTAGCTAGGTTTTCCTTGCAATCTTTGATGAGCCTGGATGAACCTGTCAGGAAAAGGTCATCCACATATAACACCATAATTAGAGGCTCATTCTCTACAATCAGAGAGTAGAGGTTGGGATCTGCGTCACTCTTGATGAATCCCATCTTCTGCAAGTAACCATCAATTAGATCGTACCATGCTCTAGGTGCTTGTTTTAGCCCATACAAGGCTTTCTTCAACCTACATACATGAGTTTTCTTCTCATGTGTCTCAAAACCCTCTGGTTGTTCAATGTGTACTTCTTCTATCACCCCGTTCAAAAACGTAGTCTTGACGTCCATCTGGTGAATCTCCCACCCCATCTATGCTGCAAGGGATATCACGGATCTAATAGAAGTATACCTGGATACTGGGGCGAAGGTTTCTTTGTAGTCTATCCCTTCCTTCTGAGCAGACCCCTTAGCCACGAACCTGGTTTTGTATTTTTCCGCACTGCCATCTGCATCATATTTGACCTTGTAGATCCATCTTGAACCTACAACAGACCTGTCCTGAGGCCTAGGTACCACTTCCCAGACATCATTGATCATTATGGAACTATATTCCTCCACCATAGCATCTACCCATACTTGATGTTGTACGATCTCCTAAAAACTAAAGGGTTCTCTAACCTGAGCCACCAAAGCTTGGTATCTTTCTGGTTGTCTATGCTCCCTTTTCTTGTTCCTAGGAGCTCCAATGAAATCCTCTGCATCCCGTAGTATCTGTCGAAGTTCCTGGCTCGTTCTTCCACTGGTAGTGGGTAGATCTATTTTCTCCTCCTCCTGATATTCCACCCGCTGTGATGCCTTTGGATTCTTGTCCTTTGGAGAAATACTGGTGCTGTTGGTTGAAGTGGCTGGACCAATGGATCATCATTTGACTACTCTTCCGAAGGCATTTCTCGAGATTTCCTAAAAGCTTTGTCCTCCATGAACTTTACATCCCGTCGTACTACGATGTTTCTATTTCTTGGAAGGTCGATTCTATATGCCTTAACATTCTCGCTATACCCCACAAGATATCCTTTTTCTGCAGTTTGATCCAACTTCTTCCTCTTTTCTTCGGGTATATGGCAGTGTGCCAAACTCCCAAATATTTTGAAATCACTCACTTCAGGGTTGTTGCCGGTGAAGACACTCTTCGGAGTAATCTTACCTAATGCCCTGTGAGGAGTCATGTTCTGAACATATACTGCTGTGCTGCATGCTTCTGCCCATAGAAATTTGGACATATCCTAATCATACAACATTGCCCTCGCTGCTTCAACAATAGTTCTGTTCTTCCTCTTTGCTACTCCATTCTGCTCCAGATTATATGGAGCTGTCCATTCTCTTTTGATGCCTTCCCTTGCGCAGAAACCAGTGAAGTCCTTATCAACGTATTCTCCACCATTGTCTAAGGGCAACACTTTTATCCTCTTCCTTGTCAGATTCTCAACCAGAGTTTTAAATTCTTTGAATCGATCAAAAACCTCATCCTTGGTTTTTAGAAAGTAGATCCAAGTCTTCCTGGAATGGTCATCAATGAAGGTAATGAAGTATTCGGCACCACTAAGAGATTTTGTGGACATGGGTCCACAGATATCTGAGTGTATCAATCCCAGAACACTCTTTGCCCTGTTGTTACTTCTGGAATACGCTGCTTTGGTGTACTTGCCCAGTATACAACCTCTGCATACATTATCTCGTTTGGTACTTAATTATGGAACTCTTGTGACGGTTCTTCTGAGAATTCTTAGAGCCCCATGGTGTAAGTGCCCCATCTTTCTATGCTATAGTTCATTCAAATCTTTTTCACCACTGCTACCTGTCAGTGCCATTGGAGATTCTAGCTGTAAGTTATACAGTCTGTTACTTCTGACTCCAATTTGGGTCTTCTTCTTCCAACTCGGATGTTTGACATATACTTTCTTCCCAATGAAGTAAACATTATAGCCCTTGTTCTATAACTGAGATATAGAGAGTAAGTTCACCCCCAATCCAAGCACATGCAGCACATTGGTGGCTTGAAGCCGATCCCCTGCTTCTATTTGAAAAACTACAATACCTCTTCCTACGGGGGTACATTTTGACTTATTTCTCATGGTGATTTGGAAGTTTATCTGTTCTTCTTGATAGCTCGAGAAACATTCTCGTATTCCTGTCATGTGCGCAAAGGCTCCGCTATCAATATACCAAACCTCAGAGGAAGCAGAACCTTCCAAGCAAGTGACTTCTTCTTCCAGTCTGGAAGCTAATACAGAATTGTCGTGATCCATTATATTCTTCGTGCTTTCCTCTTTCCCAGGAGAACTGCGTGAGTCCTCTTAAGTTGCTGCTCCAACATCATGTTCACGACTCATTGTAGATTCTCTAATCCTGTTTCCCGATCTCTACTCTGATACCATGTGAAAATTTCTAACACAAAATTCTACTGCAGTAATTGATTTATTTCTGCTACTTATTTTACATAATAGCATAGAGAAAAAAACAGTGAAATACAAGCACAAGAATGAGTCACATTAACACAGTTATTTTTGGAAAATAGTCCTTGGAAAAACTCAACGCGGGAAAACCGGTGCGGCAGATGAGGGTTTATTTATTATTTTTCGGCAACAATCTCTTTACAAGGAATGATTTGCAGAACATAGAGAAACCTCTGAGAAAACATCTGAGATAATTTTCCTCCACCCTTTGGAGAAATTTTTGACACCCAAGACACCCTCCAGCCTCCACTGTGTCACTTCTACGTCATCTCTGCGTGAGGACTGCATCCATTGCTACACTGCCTCTCTGAGTTGTCCCTCCGATGCATTGTGACCCCTCCTCCTCAGTCTCTGACTAATTTTGATACCCTCCTCTTCCTTCACCCTACAACTCTCCCTCTGAAATCGAACTCTTACTCCTTGAGAATCGACTTCCCTTGAGTTATTGAGTATTTGCCCGGTGTGTCTCCAAATGACTCTCAAGTCTTCCTTTATAATTTTCCTATTGAGATATCGATCGCTGTGATCTAATCTCTAATCAACAACTAAGATTAAATTAGACTTGATCCTCGTCTCTTAGAAGCTTCTCACCATATTTTCATTAATATCCATTAATATTTTAATTTTCCTAAGTTTAGACTTAGGAACCCCATTAAAAATATTAATTATTTTAATAAATACCAATCTGTGGTGGAATTTCACCAAACGATTTATGGCGTCTTAGATCTTCATGTCATGTTGTAACCCCTCCACAAAATTTTGGAGTTAGAGCACATCCGATGCTACTCAAAAATCAACAGCAATAATAGTGGATCGAAGGTGGTAAAGGATGAGGAGAATGTGGCCCTCACATCAAAGGGTTTCAGTCAAGGGCAGGGGGAGCAGAGGAAGAAGAAGGACCTATCAAAGGTCAAATGCTTCAGATTTGGTGAGTTTGTCCACTACAGTACCTGTGTCCTCTCAAGAAGAACGATAAGGAGGAGAAGCACGACCAATGGGTAGCCTCAACAGAGATCGATAGGTTGTCCTCCAGGTTGGAGGAAGACTTCGTGATGTTTGCAGATATACCTCCAAGAGTGATATGGGGAGATTTGGTACTGTAGTATTAGAGAACTACAGAGAGTGGGCAAGATCCTTGAGGAATCCACCTCATGGACCATTACCTCGCTAGAGGGGCCCATAGTATTTAGTAGCAGGATCAGTGGCAGTGGATGCAATTAGAGACTGAGTGACAGTTGCAGAGACTAGTAGCAGTCAGTAGCTGGGGAGCATTGTGCAGTGTTGACAATAGAGCAGGGGCTCAGTACAGAGTTGGCAACAATCAGATCCTTCTGTGACAGTGCAAATGCTAGTAGTAGTCAGAGACTTGGGAGACAAATGCATCAGACTGAAAATAGTTGATTTAGTATTTTGGATGCTTTTCAGTTGCAGTTGCAGCGACAACAGATGAGAGGGAGTTACAGTGAAGATGCGGTGTTG
>APFE030316859.1:144200-170965 GCA_000404065.3 Pinus taeda | reverse complement strand
CTGTTTTGCGCCATTGATTTCATATGTTAGATGACTGAGAAAATTCGCACCGTCTGATGATGAGAGGCAGTTGTAAGTTTGTTATCCTAACTACCCACAGTGGCGTGTATCCTAATTCCCCTTTCTCGGTAACAAATTTTCCTTCTTCCCCTACAGTGGATTATTTCTTGGTGATGTCATCATTTATGTAGTGCTACAATTCAAGGGGTGACCTTGGGGTGCGTTATTAGTTTGGCATTATACGAATGAATATTTATCGAAGACAGTAAACTATGGTGGACAACTCACTGGGTTGCTCAGAGACCTGAATCGCTGCTTTTGAACTGCCTATTTTCGCTGGTTCAATTCTCGCCTGATCAGAGCTCAAATCTTCCATTCCAGTTCCATTCCAAGCATTTTTGAGGTCACATTACAGTTCACCCAGGTCGCGTAGCATTTCTATTCTCACCAACTCAGAGCTCTCATATCAGATTGTAGTTATCTTGCTTTCAAAGTGGAATCCTGTCCTTGTCAAAGAAATTATTTAAGTTTTTCAGTAACGAATCTCATAAAATGGCAATCGAAAATAAGACTTCAAGAACATGAAGTTCAAAAAGTAAGACTCGTGCGATTGTCTGCAACAAGGAAGAATCATGCTTTCTTGATTTTCTGCAATGGGGAGAATCACGCTTTCTTGATTTTCTACAATAGGTAAGACTGGCACTTTCTTGATTTTTCTGCAACATTAGATTCACACTTTCTTGATTTCCGTATTTGATTCCCTTCTTTAATGCTTTTATTTTTTCTCTAAATTGAATGTGTTTATTTACAAATTGTCCTCACCGGGGCAGATTAAGAACAACGGGCCTAGGATTTAGGAACAGTCATGAAATAAATATGGTAGACTATCCAATGTTTTGTATTTCTCTCCATCTTTCATTTTTGCAAGGTGTATGACATTTGGCATTTTTTATCCAAAGACGTCGTGGGCGACTAGGGTGGATAAAGTGGATAATATGTGGAGATTCCAGAAATCGTTCAAGTTGTTGTGCATAGTTTTTCTGCGTACTTGTATACATCCACTGAAACAAATTTCATGAAATATAATGCTGCAAACTATTGGGTTATTCAAAGCCTTCTTCCAACAAAAATTCACAACACTGTGTACTACAGAGTTGTGCAGCCATATTTTTGTGAGTAAACCCTATACCCGTTCTTGTAGTCAATTTTGTCATCTATTGAATCCTTCCACCAATGAATTGATTGAATTCGAGGTACCCGAAAAATTAGTTGGTGCAACTATACCTGTTGCAACAATGGAGATTTGAATAACACATCGTGCTGAAAAGGTTTCAGGCTCCTGTTTTGGATAGTTGTATTTGTCTTATGGTTCAATTCTTTTTTACTCAATTCATATTTGAAAAATGTCTTTCCCTATTTGATTATATTTGAAAAACTCGTACTTATCTTTTTTTCTTCCTATTTTTATATCATTAGATAAATTTTCTATCTTTTTATTTATTTGAGATAAGTCCAGTTTCAAAAACTAGTTGAGTTTCCTAATTAAAATATTTGTGTTAAAATACATTTTTTATTAAGAAATGAAGCATTCAATTCTCATAAATACTTAATGAATTTTGTAAATACAGGCATTTCCAGTGGGATCTCCTCTGAGTTGGAAAGTTCCTGCTGGGAGAAGAGATGGAAGAATTTCATTTGCTCTAGAAACTCTGACGAATTTACCTCCCACATTTTTCAATGTAGAATAACTTACACAGAGTTTCACATTGAAAGCTTTATCCCAAGAAGATATGGTCAGACTTTCTGGTAAATAAATGCATGCAATGTTATGTATTGGACCTTCAAACCAAGATATCTTGGGTATGCTCAGATACCGAAGGCCCAGTGTTGCATAGGGAGTGAATGCAACAACAAGAGGACCGTGGCCATGGAGTATGTAACGTTGAACACCCTCGACAATATGTACTACGACAGTATCATAAAGATGGTATCGTCAAGAATAAGGGTCTGTTGACCTCTGATGCAATGCTTCTTACAAATGAAAACACTAGGAATTTGGTGTTTGCAAACTCGGAAATTTATTATAATATGAAAGAAAAATATGTGATTTTTCAAAATATTACATATTCATAATTTTGTGAGACTAATAAAAAAAATTAATTGATCTATTATTTAAATTATGATATTAAATTATGGTTTTTTCAATTATAATATTATATTGTGGCTCTTTACTAGTTTAAAAAAAATAAATTTTAAATTGACAATATGGTTAAGTTTTCAAAATTTGAGTTATTAATTCATTCTATTTTATTTTTTTAATAAAATATTTAGACAATCCATGCATCATGTTTTTGCTTAGCAAATTTCAACACCTTAAAAATATCTTTAAACTTATTTTTTAAAAAATAACTTAATTTTCGATTATAGAGGATTACTTTTCATTAATAATTAAATTCCTCTCTTTCTCTAATGTAGGTTTTTCCCAAAATAGGTCTTGTAATTAATGACTAAATTTTCTTGTTTCTAATGTAGATTTACTAGCAATATTAAGAAAATTTTGAAATTTGAAGTGAACCTCCTAAATGATATAATAAAATATGATGAGTTAGTCATTTTGTAGAGAAGGTATATTTACAACTCACTTTTGCACTACAATCCATGGAACTATGATTAAGTTAAATTGAAAAATGACCTAAATATAATACTAAATAATATATTGATTGTGACTAAATAAATATTTTTAATCTAACTAATAATAAAAGTTTTTCAAAAGCAATATGGTTTATTATAGCCATTAAGCCTTCATGTAATTCTATTAATATTAGAAATATTAATTTATTTATTATTTACTAGTTAAAATCCAAACTTAGAATCATATAACAATATATAATCAAAATACTAAAAAAAAATCTAATATATAAACATTATTTACCATAATTATGTGTATTTCAATATAATAATATGTTATATATTATAGTGTTATTTTGATTTATTTTGAGGAATTTGGATTAATGATTGGAATATTCTTCACTTAAATTCATTTTTTACAAATAACATGATAAATATTAATGTAACGAATTCTAGAAATACAATATACTATATATTACAAGATCAAAAAAAATAATATATAATACATGAAGTGCAAGTGATATCATATCGTACATCACATAATACTTAAATATTTTACTAAACCATGTTTCTCTATTTAAAAACAACCTCATAATATGAGTTATTTATATAATATATATATATATATTATATATTTTCTATTATTTATTACTTATATTTATTTTATAGACTTTATTATTTACATTTTCATTTAAATATATTAATATTATTAGATTTAAGTATTTCATTTTAATCTAAGTTTTTTATATTATATATGTTAGATAGCAATGGTTTTTATCCACTACTTATAATGTGATAGATAAATATTTTTAACTCAACTAATGTCAATATATCTTGAGGTGATGATGCTATCTTCTAGCATGTGAATAGATTCTGGATACAATTAACTTCTAATGTATGACTAGTTCTAGTAAAGTTGATTTTTATAGTGCATTTTTTGTTTTGAGGTCAATTTTAGATTTCAAAATTCCTCTAATGGTTATAATATTATTTTCTCATAAATCTAGATAAAACTTCACTTTAGATATTTCAAATATTTTATTCTTATTTGTCTAAAATAAAATAAAATTGAATGAGAGTGGAATAAGAATTAATCTAATAATTCTTGCAAGTCTTCTACACCTACTTTATGTTGAATGACACTCTACCCTAAAATTGAGCTATACTTAGTTAATTTAGTTATATTTCCACTCATTTCTCTATTGTGGGATGTGAGCTATACTTATTTAATTTAGTTACATTTCCACTCATTTCTCCATTCTAGTACTATGCCCCTTAGTTAATTTAGTTATATTTCCACTCATTTCTCCATTCTTCCTTCCACTACTTCAAATCTTCTTCTAGGGCTAGTTTGGCTATTCGGATAGCCAGCCTCTAGCTACTCAAAACATTGACCTGTAATTTTCCTACTCTTCTAGAGATCTGAATTCACCACATTTAACTTCTGCAATGCTCCTCCACCTAGGCAAGGTCCTTTTCTATTCTTTTACTTGCATGTTCTTCGGCCTCTTCCTTCCACTACTTCAAATCTTCTTCTAGGGCTAGTTTGGCTATTCAGACAGCTTGATATGTAATTTTCCTACTCTTCTCGAGATCTAAATTCACCGCATTTAACTTCTGCAATGCTCCTCCACCTAGGCAAGGACCTTTTCTTTTTCTTTTACTTGCATGTTCTTCGGCCTCTTATTCTTTCTTGTATAGCAAATCATACCCTTCTTTTGTTATTGACACAAAATTGACATTTGATTTCTTAAATGAAGCTAATTTTCATTGTCTGGAAGAGGATCTTTGACAATAGAAATTTCGATATTAGCACTTTGTGCATCTTCTTTTGCTGAAACGATCTCAGCTTTAACTTCTTCAAGGGAATCTAATAATTTAGTTGCATTTTCTTTGGCTATGTTAACCTCAACTTTGATGCATTAAACAACTTCAACTCAATATCCTTGACATTGGTCAATTCTTTCTTCAACAATTGAACCTCTTCATTAGCCTTACTTGCCATTGCAAATGCTTATTTGGCTTTAGATTCCCATTTTGCAACAATAGCTTCCTTTTCATCCTCAACCAATGAATGTGATGCATATGCCGAATCGAGAGACTCTTTCAGAAAACATATCTCTGCATACAATTCCTCTATTTTTTTTGGCATTGGCCTTTGAAGCATTGACTGCATCCATGCCCTATTTAGCTACGATGTCCTTACAATCCATCACAATGGAGAGTTTTTCTCGACCTGTTGAAGCTCTTGATGTGTAGATTGCAAGGAAATTGCATCAAAAGCATGTTGTCTCTACACAGCTTCAAGTTCAGACTGTCGGCCTTGATCCCTCTTCTAAGCAGCCTCAAATGTGTCCTACTCAAGCTCATCGGTCAACAACTTCTCACTCTTACATTTGTTTAGTGCTCTCTTCCAAACTGTCGGCCTTGATCCCTCTTTTGAGCAACCTCCTTGATCCCTCTTCTAAGAAGCCTCAAATGTGTCTTACTCAAGCTCATCGATCGACAACTTCTCACTCTTACATTTCTTGAGTGCTCTCTTCTGAACCACATTACATTCACTCAATCTCACATTGGCATCATGTAATGCCCTCTTATAAAGAAGTTGATCAAAACTATTGCTTGGTTGAAGTTTATGAGATTTATATGCAATATTAATTCAATAATTGATAAAAAATTATAGTCTTAAACACCCTAAATCAACTTCAGTTTATACAATAGGTTGAAGTTTATGAGATTTATATGCAATATTAATTCAATAATTAATAAAAAAATATAGTCTTACACACCCTAAATCAACTTTAGTTTATACAATAGAATTTCATTTTTGCTACATCTCTCCATCTTATTTAGATGGTTTCTCAATTTATGCCACATCTCTCCATCTTATTTAGATTCTTTCTCAATTTATGCCACATCCCTCCATATTATTTAGATGGTTTCTCAATTTATGCCACACCTCTCCATCTTATTTATATTGTTTCTAGATTTATGCCTTATGGCATTTCCTTTGCAAAATTTGGTGCAAATTCTAGTATAAAAAAAAAAATTTAAGAGTATTACATCGTTGTTACCAACTTTAGCCTTAATACAAACTTAACTGTAGCACGGTTTCATAACTATGGAAATTGAAACATAGTGCAGTTTATTAAATTCTTGTTGTACCACTAAGCTATCTGCTACGGTCAATCCACTATCCGATTTATTTAATAGACGGTCACACACATCTAGATGACACAACTCACACCCATCTGCCACTGATCATTCTGGAATTTAATTCTCCGCTTTGTTAATGGGTTGGCTTGGCAGTCTTGTCAGGACACCTTAGGATCCTTCATCGCATCAATGACATATGTTGTGAGCTTTCAATCTGATGGTTGGGAGTTGTCCAGAAGGTTTTTCCATTCCCTTTGTTGGGCTACACATCTCATTTTCATCCTACTATCTTGGCACTCGGCTCTACCTCTCCTCTTGCAGGTTTCATAGCCTATAGGTTTGTGCATTGCGCACTTGGCTTGTCTCACAAGCAGCCAAGGGTTTCTTGTTCATGGGCTACGAGTGCACCATCCGATTACAGGTAAAAGTTTCTCTTTGGCTTCATTGTTGTGTTGCATTTGTTTTTTTTTTTTTTCCAAGCTTGTTTACATAAATTGTTTCTAATACACTTCTTGCAGGCACAAAGGTAATGGAGATGCAGTTCAACATGATGTTGAAGGAGGGGAAACTCGCTCGCCTATCTCAGAAGTTCAATGAAATCCGAGTAAGTTATTTGGCTTCCTGCCTGGTTTTTCTTCTTTTTGCTGAGCAAGGAAAGTTCCTCGGCTTGATTTGGGGTTCTAGCTTTAGTCTTCCAAGAAGGGCTAGCTTTGGCTACTGTTCTATTTAATAAGGCTCTTTCCCTAAATAAGTGCTCTTGGTTTTTCAATTTCCCAGTGAGGGTCTTTCTCTTAGTACATTTGAGAATTGCAGTTCAATCTTTCAAGTCTGTTCAGAGTTATTTGAAGGCTACGACCTTGTAATAAGTTGTGTTGTGAATTGATTTGGTTCTATTGAGGACTTAGTCCATTATGCTATGTATTTAAAACAGAGGATTTTAAGGTTATTGTTTAAAGGTTGCTGACCCTTTTGGGCGGATGTGTTTATCTCACTTGTATGACTGAGTTATCATTCTAATTTGGCTCTTTCCATGTCTAAATGTTATATTAGCTCCATTGGTTATGTTGATAGTAAATACATGGCTTCGTTTGGTTTATGTTTCCAGTGTTATTATTACTCCTGTTTTGTAGAATATTTTTATTCAAAAATGTATATTCTAAGTGCTTATTAACTCTTTCAAGTTTAATTTTCATTCTTGCTAGTTGCCATTGCCTGTACTGTCTCCACGTGGGATTATTTAATTTGGAGTGCATCTTTCCACTAATTATATACGGTTGTATTGATTTGGTGTCTTAAACTTTGGTTTGTTTTTTTTTAATAACTTATTGCAAAAAAATAAGATCCTCCGCCAGGGTCATGATTCTGGTAGTTACAAGAATCAGGAGTGAGCAAGATCTCTGCTTATAGTTAGCATTTAGGGTCTCGTATTCAAAGGAGGGGTTCAATGTGTAGAAAGTTATCTTTCTTGTTCACTGCCTAAAGCAACGCCTCTCATTTGGCTTTAGGGTTATTACCTGAGTCCTTTTCCTGTAGCTTGCTCCACATTTCCGAGTTCTGAGCTTGCCAACCATGGCTCTCAGGTAGTATTCTGTATCACCACGTCCTCCATTTTTATGTTTCTTAATACACACAGGTTTGAATTATTCGGAGGCCTTTAAATCCTTTAGGGTCTTATTTCTGTAGATTACCCTTTAGTTAATTTTATACTTACTCTTACTTACGCCAAGTTCATAAGTTCGGTTTTGTATATGTTTTTATACAGAACCCCCCCCTCCCCTGTTGGGGTCAACTAAAGTTTTAACAAGCCTCATCACTAACTGTCACTACTGTTGAGGATGCTTGTCTGCTTGCGTAGACCCTTTGTTAGAGTTAATGCCACTTAGACAAATCCAATTCGTTCTGGGGCAATAAGTCCTTCTTAACCGATTGTCTGACAGAACTAAGTCAGATGTGCTATTCAGTTAATTCTATAGCACTCCTACAGTATTGATTTGTCAGAAATAAGGATTTCATCCCGTTTCCGCTCATAGCCGCTTATAATCCTACTGCTTTGAAATCTGTGATAAATTATAATTTATTAACCGTTATGATTCTTCTCACTATGCATTCTCTGATCATTCTAATTCTACTGATTATGAATTTCTCTGATCATTCTAATTCTACTGATTATGAATTTCTCTGATAATTATAATTCTATTGATTATGAATTTCTGTGAGAAATTTTAATTCTACTCATTATGAATTCTCTGATAAATTATAATTCATAATCTCTTGTAATCCTATTCGCAATGAGAATACAGATAATCTATAAATTAAGAATTCTCTCATAAATTTTAATTCTAACGATTATGAATTCTCTGATAAATTATAATTTATAAACTCTTGTAATCCTATTCACAATGAGAATACATATAATCTATAAATTAAGGAATGGCTCTCGCTGCAATACTCACAATTTAATCAAATACAACAGCTTCCATACAGGTATGGTTGTTGAAGGGCACTACTTACTTGTATTCCTGTGCAGTAGATCCCAACGATCTCACGCACTTTTACAACCTGTGCATGTCATCCTCCCGTCCATGAGATTCGTCTTCAAGATCAAATCTCCCGCCAAGCCTACTTGCAAGACCACAGTATTGAGCAAGGCTGTCACACACTTGTGCTAATGCTATCTTGTCATCACTAGACTTAGCATCCTCTTTTCCTTTTCTTTTCCATTTGTCTCTATAGCATGGTTTTTTTCCTCCCCCAACCCCTTTTCTTGGAGTGTTTTTCTGTTAGGGGAGATAGTTAGGGTTTTTCCTTTTTTTACTGTCAACTGGCTTTTTCCAACTTCTTTATGAGAAGTTACAATCTCTTATTACTTAGTCATTCTCTAACTTCAGAAATTAACAATATTATTAACCAAACAGAAAAATAACATTAACAATATTATCCAGTTTTTCTTACAATGATAAATAAAAATATTTACAGCTTTTCTGGGCACATTGCAAAAAAGACATGAGAACAGCTATGGTTAACGTCACATGGCCTCAGTCCACCAATTCTATTTTATATATGCCATATTCTTTCCTAATCAATATCCACATGCCTGCTTTAATTGACCCACGTGTTGGCTCCCCATTAATGGAGGTCTAGAAGGTCAACGCTCTGATTGTGTTTCGTGGCATGTGGTGTGTTTCGTGGCATGTGGTTAAATCTAGCAATGTGTATGTTTACTAACACCTACGGGTTTTGGTGTAACTACAATTGTGACTCCAACAAGTTGTATCAAAGCGAGAGTTCTCGAGTTCGAAACACACTAGGCTCACGATGGAGAGGAGATTGTTCAAGATCATTTCGTGTCCACCTGCCAGTTTTAGTGTAACCTGTGGGTTTTGGTGTAACTGCAATCATCACTCTAACACCACCATCCACGGCTTTATTTCTAAGATATTTCGGTCATTACGTGATAAAATATAATAATGAATATGATACAGGCTATTGCCCATATCCGATTCGTTGGTCAAATGTAGAGCTCAGAAATTTTTCGGTGGAGTTTTGATTCATAATTCGATTCATAATTCTCCACGTATTCGCAACCTATTGCGACCAATTTAGGTCAACACTCTAGATAGGCGGATCATTTCTACTCGGTTTTTCTTTATTTATAAATCAGAGTGCAGACAATGTGGATTATGAAACTGTGAAAGTTAGTACAAAGAGGAGAAGCTCCAGCCGTCACGCTGCATTGGCAATTTATAGAAAGAGAAGGGAAGGGTTGGGTGTTTGTGAGGGTTTTTAATTGAGAAGTCAATACCTTATGTAGCGATGATATATTTGCAGTTTGGATATGCGGGCATGAATATTATCTCGAAAGTCTCTTTAATAGAGGGATGAATCACTTTGTGCTTACGGTTGTGCTTGCTCCTTTCGCCTTCTTCATTGAAAGGTAAGGGTATTCTATTAACATCTGCACTCAATATTCTACCACGTAATCAGCTCATCAGTTAACATGTTACAATTAATTGCAGGAAAGTGCGACAGAAACTCACTTTTCCGATATTCTGCCAGATTTTCGTATTGGGTTTGTTGGGTTATGTACCATTTCATAATTCCAGGCCTCTTGCTTCTGTTTGAAGTATCATCTTCCATTCTATTTCTGATCGGGTGAATGAAAATTTTTGGCGACTATTTTAATTTAAATATGGAGCATTCTTCATGCATCTCTGCAGGCCTGTAATCGACCAGAACTTCTACTTCATGGGTTTGAAATTAACATCTTCAACATATGTGTGTGCACTAAGTAATGTTCTTCCAACTATGACTTTCGTGATGGCTCTTCTATTCGGGTAATCAAATCACAATGTTCACTTCAAGTCATATTTTCTAGGGTTACTCGTCATCAATTGCCTTATTCTATGACCTTGATGGAAAATCTATATTGTCGTAGGATGGAGAGAGTTAACATCAAAAAGCTACGCAGTCAAGCAAAGATAGTGGGAACGATCGTTTCCGTCGGGGGAGCAATGCTGATGACATTATGCAAAGGTCCTACTGTTCCATGCTTTGGTTTGCGCATCATCCATCCCACCAGACAGCTTCAAGTGGAATGTCAGCAGCTTCTGACATTGATAATAAAAATTGGATAATGGGTTCCCTTCTGATAATTGCGGCCACTCTTTCTTGGTCATCCTTGTTCATCCTGCAGGTGATGAATTTTTGTTTTTAATGTTTGAGCCCACGCTCCCGCCCCCTCCACACACACACATATATATATAATCCTGTTCAATCATTTGAAACTACGACTTTAATTAACTATTTTGAATGTGCAGGCCGCAGTACTGAAGAAATATTCTGCTCAACCATCCCTTACGACCTTAATATGTTTGCTGGGAACATTACAGGCAACAGTTCTCAGCTTAGCTGTTGTAAGTGATTCTTCCAAGTGGGCTTTAGGATGGGACATCAACCTTCTCACTGCAGTCTACACTGTAAGTTTCCCTCTTTCCTTCAACGAGAGGGAAAATTTAAGTGTTTCCTTTTAGGTTTGAATTAAAAAATTGGAGATTGGGATATGAAGGTAAATTACAGAGAACATCATTTGCTCTTTTTCGGCGCAGGGAGTGATGACGTCAGCAATTGCATATTACTTACAAGGTTTATGCATGCGCTTAAAGGGACCTGTATTTGCCACAGCTTTTAGTCCGTTGAGTGTGATAATCGTTGCAATTATGGGATCTATCATTCTCTCTGAGAAGATTTTCTTGGGCAGGTTCGTTTCGGAATTCCTTTTCAACCCACTAAATTGAATTCGAGATTAATAGTGTAAGCAAATAGGAAGGTTCAATGCTCTAACTGCACTTATTAATTGAATACAGTGTGGTCGGAGGAGTTATGATCGCAATAGGACTATACGCTGTTCTCTGGGGAAAGGTGAAGGATAGCAAGATCTCAACCGATAAAAATGACTCCGAAGAGCTTTCCAATTCTCAAGGAATATTCCCTAAAAATCAAAATAAGGTGCACGATGTAGAAGTTGCTTCCAACACGCTAATTTGCGAAGGACCTGAAGCTCATCAATTCAATGGTGGAGATAGGACCATAATTTCTATCACTAAATAATGCGAAAATGTGAGCATCGAAATGGACGTCCGAAGAGACTTGGAGTTCCCATGCTCGTCCTCACCATGTATTCCAACAAACAGGTTTTCAAAGAAAAATAGGATCAATGTTTTCTTTTTAGCGTTGTATTAGTCTGTTTGGTTTACCCCTCTCAAAGCGGATTCAATATTACTGTTTTCATCGTTGTCTGAGATGGAAGCGAGATGCGTTTATACGACTGTCAGCTAATGAAATGAAATAGCCTATCTGTTAGTCATGGTGTTTTGTACGGAAATTGAATAAACCAGGATTTTGTAAACTTAGGATTCTTAGTCATTCCCTTTTTAAATAATCAGATATGTGCAAAATGCCCATATATAATATATATGGTTACAATATGTCATACAATTCGTAGAAGATGTCATACAATTCGTAGAAGATGGCCATGTGTTCAAAGATGTTAGAGCCAAATATAGTACATCATTCAGTAACCCACCTAAAATGAATAGATAGATAAGTTGGATGTAATTAGGAAGATGCTCTCACATTGGATGTAGCCTTCCAACATGTTAATGACTTAGTTAGAGATCATGTAAATATTTAAGCAGATAATTTTCTATTTTCTTATGGTAAAGGCGTCAAACTTATATATATATAATATTATTATTTTTAAAGATAAAATTATTTTCATGATTATCTGAATGATAGTTCACATCAATTTATGATTAATTTATTAATAGTCAGTTTGGTTTATTAAATTTTGAGATAATATAAAATTATTTAAATGAGATATGTGCAAAATGCTAGTATGTAATATATATATATATATATGTGTGTGTGTGTGTGCGCAAAATGCTCATATATATATATATATATATGGTTACAATGTCATATATATATGTGTGTGTGTGTGTGTGTTTATGTCATATATATGTGTGTGTGTGGGGTTACAATATGTAGTACAACTTGTAGAATATGCCCATGTGTTCAAAGATGTGAGAGCCAAATATAGGACGATCTCACCTTGGATGGCGCCTTCCAACATGTAAATGACCTAGTTGTAGATCATGTAAATACATTTTAAGAATATAATTTTCTATTCAAAGTGTTAAACTTTTATATATATCTTTCTATATATATAATATTATTATTTTTTTAAATATAAATACTTTCAAATTATATAATATTTTGAAATTGTAATTTAATTCTAATATACAAATAGAAAATATTTTATAAAATAATATTATTATATATTATTTATTATTGTTCAAAATATTTTATAAAATAATATTTTATATTATTATTATTATTAAAATATTTTTTCTTTTATTGTAATATAATTTAAATTTAAATGTTTGTTTTTTAAGTTGTAGGTTCAAGTTTATATGCAATTACAATATCACATCTCCTTAAATTTTTTATTTTATAGTGGTTTAATTTCACTTAAAACCCTTGGTGAAATATTCCAAAACTTTTATACAAATAAAATATATTTTTTTTCTATGCTAGTTTCTATACCAATCAAATTTCTCTTTTTCTTATATATGTTTGTATTTTCGTTGGCTGTCCTATATCATTATAATTATTATCTGTCATAAATGTTATATTTTTTCATGTCTAAATATACTCCGGTAGTTTAGAGGAATAATTCTTATCTTTTTCAATTGGAAAATATACATTAAACCTATAACAATATGAAGACTAATTTACTTTAAAATATATTTTATATACATATTAAATATTAATTTCAAAATATTATTTCATATATTGTTAATTTTTATAATTAAAAACATAAAAAAAATAATTAACTCTTACTATATAAATCAAACTAGACCTATCTTAGCACCGGATTTATCAAGCATGGAGAGGGATCACTCGAGGTACAAACCTATTTTTTGAGTTCAAAACTTGAGGTGTTTTGAGTGCAAAACTTGAGGAAATGTTTGCACCTCTCCCGGCTTTATAAATCCAGTGTCAAGATGGAACTAGGCTAGTTATGAACATGACAATCATGGAGTGTGCAAGGTGCATGAGATTACATGCAGGATTGATTGCCTTTATAATTTTGGGTAGATGTTGTAGACACTACTGTTTATCTAATAAACAAAGGGCCTTCAAGTTCCTTGGATGGCGGTATTCCAGAGGAGGCATGGACAGGTAAAAAGGTAAACTACTCATTTTTAAAGACTTTTGGTTATGAAGCCTTTGTCCACATTGACAAAGAAAATAGAACAAAGGTTGAGGCAAAATCAAAGAAATGTACTTTTATTGGATATGATTTTTGTTATCGCTTATATGATTATGAAAATCACAAAATCATCAGGAGCAGAGATGTAATATTAAATGAAAAGGTCTTGTATAAGGATTAGCTGTAGGAAAAGAAACAGGAAAAAGAAAACAGAGAATAGACAGTGCTTGACGAGATCACATAAAAAGTGATGGTGCCTAAAAATCATAATGATCAACAGCCAAAACAACAACCACAATAGCAACAGGCACTTCAAACACCTGAAAGTGGTGTTAGAAGATCTACCAGGATAAGTAGACCCCTTGAACGATACTCTCCTTCATTATATTATGTATTGTTGACTGATTCTGGTGAACCAGAATGTTATGAAGAAGCAATGTAGGTAGAAACCAAGAAGAAGTGGGAGCAAACCATGAAAGAAGAGATGGACTCCTTAGAACATAACCAGACTTCGGACTTAGTCAGGTTGCCTAAAAGTAAAACAGTATTACATAATAAATGGGGTTATAGGTTGAAGGAAGAAGATGGAGGTGGAAAAAATTACAAAGCTAGATTTGTGGTGAAGGGGTTTGCATAGAAGAAAGGTATTGATTTTGATGAAATATTTTCTCCTGTTATTAAAATGACTTCGATCAGAACTATTTTAAGTCTAGTAGCAGTTGAAGATTTGCATCTTCAGTAGTTAGATGTAAAGACAGTCTTTCTCCATGGGGATTTGGAGGAAGAGATATATATGCAAGAACCACAAGGATATGAGGTAAAAGGGAAGGAGAAACTATTGTGCAGATTTAAGAAGAGCTTCTATGGCTTAAAACGGGCTCCAAGGTAGTGGTATCTAAAATTTGACAATATTATGTCTGAACAAGGTTATACTAGGTGTCACTCTGATCATTGTGTTTATCTAAAAAGGCAAAATGATGGCAGCTATATTATATTGTTATTGTATGTAGATGACATGCTTGTTGTAGGTTCTAACATGTAGGAAATAAACGTGCTCAAAAGGAAATTGGAAAACTCATTCGAAATGAAGGATTTAGGTGCTGCAAAATAAATCCTTGGTATGAGAATAACTAAAGACACGAAGAATCCAAAATTAACATTGTCTCAAAGTGACTACATAGAAAAGGTGCTCAAAAGGTTTAATATGTAGAATGCAAAACTAGTTAGTATACCATTGGCTAGCCATTTCAAATTAAGTAAAGAGGCGTGTCCCAAGGCTCAGGAAGAAATGGCTCATATGTCTAAAGTTCGATATGCATCAACAGTTGGAAGCTTAATGTATGCAATGGTTTGCACAAAGCCTAATATTGCAAATGCAGTGGGAGTTGTAAGCGGGTACATGAATAATCCAGGAAAGGAACATTGGATGGCGGTGAAGTGGATTCTCAGGTATTTGAGAGGTACCACAAATCAAGCATTATGCTATGGTGGTTCAAACATTGCTCTACAGGGATATGTTGATGCAGATATGGCAGGTGATAGAGATAACAGGAGGAGCACTACAAGATATTTATTTACTATAGGTGGAACAACTATCGTTTGGATTTCAAAAATCCAAAGTGTTGTTGCACTTTCAACAACAAAAGTAAAGGATGTTGCTACTACATAGGCAAGTAAAGAAATGATTTGGTTACAAAGGTTTCTGGATGAATTGGGCAAGAAGCAGGAGCTAGGAAGGTTATAGAATGATAGCCATAGTGTCATGCATCTTTTAAAGAACTCTGCATTTTGTTCCAAGACTAAGCATATACAGCTCAAGTATCATTTCATATGGTCAATGTTGGAAGATGGACAGTTGAAGCTGGAATAGATACACACTAGCCAGAATCCTACAGATATGTTAACAAAAGTTGTAACCAGGGAGAAACTGAGAATCTTCTCAGTTTCAATTGGTCTTCAAGTATGATGAAGAAGATGAGAAACAACCAAGTCCAAAGAGGAGTCATTGTCTAGCAAATGAAGCAGCGATGGAGTTACTATAATCAGTCTCCAAGTGGAAGATTGTTTGGTGTGGAGCCTGATTATCTTCTATATTCAAAGGTCTCAGCCGGATGTATGCCCCAGGAAGATTGTACACCCCTCCACACGGGCGGGACTTCCCACGGGGAGGTCGATCCCACCCAGCTGGGAAATCCGGGGGCCAGTGGTCCCCTGGCAGGGACTCGAGGGTAGTACCCTCGAAGCTAAAAACAGATGTAAAATTACCTTGTAAAAGTCTAGTAATTTCTAGTCAATCTGGGTCGTTCATTAGGCAGATGATTTGACATAGAAGTTATATTTAATTTACGGTTTTTTGCCCTAGAAGGCAACCCATCACTAGATATGAGGGAATTGTATTGCGTCTATCATATCTATATTTTGAGTGAAGAAAAGAGAGGAGATTGAGAGCAAAGAGGGAGTTACAACGGATCTGTTGTAGGTTGTATCTCTTCAGTTTGCTGGATAACATAATAAAATAAGGATTGGTTGTTTCTTCGTGGACATAGCCCAAACTGGGTGAACCACGTATATCTATGTCTGTCTTGTTTTATGCATTTTCTGTGTTTATATTTCTACAATATTTTATGTGTTCCATTACTCTGTAATATATATAATTTTCGAACATGCACATCTGACATGTCCCATCCTTTTTTGGAATAATGATTATGGGTGACCCACATGGTGATGTACTCGATTGAATGATACCTTGTTCTAGTAGCTACTACAACTATTTCTTCACGTCACTTCCTTCTATAACAAACTACCTATACAACCCAATGTTTGGCAATAAGGAGTCTAGAAATAGCTAGATTTCATGCTTAACTTCCATCTTAGGTGGCAACCGTTTATGCTCTAGGAACACATCCCTGTATTATTTTACAAACTCTTCCATTTTTTTTTTCTTATTACACCCCTCTAGGGATGCCTTTCCTCTTAAGGACTCTTCTATAGAAAAAATTTCTCTTAAAAATAATAATACATACTTCTTGTTCAAAGTGATCAATTCCTTGGCTTGGTTGGCACTTACATAAGAAACTTTTGACTTGTCTTTCTGTGCATTCATGGTGAATGATTTTCCATCCTTAACAAGATGGTAGTAGTTGGCTATTGGTATGAGTATTTCTTCTCGCGTGTACATGTAGACACTCCCAAACACAACTCCACGTACGTCAAGCGTAACCACATCTACCTCTACCTCATCAATAAAATCAACAGTGATAAAAATTCTATTTTCCCACAGTTTAATTACATTCAATTCTCCATCCTTATTTACCCATCCGAATAAATATGGGCTTCGCTAATTATCAGATTCAAACCAAAATTCTTTGCCATCTCTTCTGCAATGAAATTTTCATGTGGTCCTAAGTTAAATACAACATCAATCTTGGTCATTTATTTCTCTTCTTGTTTTTAAAGGCCACTTAGATTCACATAATTGTACACTGGCGTATAGAAAATCTTGTCATCGAGAACCAAGCTTCTTCCAACTTGGTTTCTTATAAAGGTTGGACTTTGGGAAATCTTGGAGCTTCATTGTATACACATTTCAGCAGTTTGGCTAAGGAATAGACCAGGGTTTGTAGCACCTTGTGGTATTCATGTGGCATCTTGCTTTGGTATTGTGTTTCCTTCTGTAATTGTAAGTTTACATGTGTTTTATGTATGCCATCATATCTTTTTGCTTCATCTTCACTAAATCAAACAAGATTAAAGGTAGAATTCATTGATTTGTAGTGTTCTTCCTATGGTTTATTTAGTTATTTATGTTTTCAACTGTTTGAAGAGGATCCCTGAGATTTTTTTTCCCTCTTCAACTCCTCACCTGTCTAAAACTCTCCATCTGACTCGATTTGAAGTACAAAATCATTTGCCTACCTTGCCCCATGGAGATCTCTACAAAACTGAGCCTCATTCCCCAGACCCAAATCTCCCTTTCCGTTAGAGCCAACTAAACATCATCAAATTCAATCAAACTCTTCTGCACACATACCTAGCCTAAGATCAATATTCACATTAGTCATCTAAAGCCTCATTGATCATATTTTGCTGAGATCGACAAGGAGAGAGCCTTCTCCCGACCTCGTAGGGCTAGCTACCAGGTTAAGCGTGGTTTGATGTTATCCATTTCTCAGCCTGAGGTAGATTTAGGCTCTAACATAGTGGCAACCATACTGGGGAAGAAAAACTTATTTGTTTGTTAGTGTTCTTGCTTTATAAACTACAGATGGAGCCTAAAGTTATGTCAGGAAGCCTTCGAACTGCACATTGCTTTGTGAGTGCATAAGTAGATAAAAGCAGCTTCAGTTAATGTTTGGTCTAGTCTTATAAGCTGAACATCTGACTTGCAAATTGCCCCAGTACATGTATCAAGTTAGATCTGATTGTTGATGGTGGACAACGATCAGACATAGAATGGTTGAAATCATTCACCTGGTGATGCCAAATAATTTTCAAGATCAAATCTAAAAGATACCACTGGAGGATGAACTTGACCATCAAAAACATGAAAGGACAATATGGAAAGATCAAGTATTCAAGTTGGAATTTCATCCAAGACATTTTGTTCTTTGTTCTAAATTATTTCTTTTCTTTTCCCGAGAATATCAAGAAGGCTTTGCAAAGTATATTGTATTTGAGAAAAGATCCTCAGCCTGCATTTGATTCCTTCCCTTTGAAGATTGTGAATACCAAATATATGCATGCCTTTGAGCTTGATCAAGACCTTTTTTTTTAATCTTTTGATGATCATCTTCAAACTGATGAGCCTCAAGAGACCAAGACTGAGTCTACACTTTCTATACATACCCCTATACCTTGTAAAATTCCAGATCGATACAAGGCTCTTATTTTACCTCCTATATCCCATGCTTTCCCTAAAAATCATTATGTATATCTACCAAGATTTGATGGTGAACGCGACAATATCAATGCTGAGAGACATGTATTGAATTTTGAGTCTTTCCTTGATCTTTTTGAAATTGATGAAGAAGATCTTAGTATCAGGTGTTTTGATCTTTCTTTGCAAGGCAAAGTCAAGAGTTGGTTCAAAACCCTGCCTGATGTGAGCATCTCAGATTTCCAGTAGTTCGTCAAAGTTTTCCTTGAGAGGAGGGTGGTAAGACAAAACCCTTTCTTGATTATAGAAGAGTATAACCAGTTGAAAAGGTAGCTAGTGGAGACAGTACAACAATTTTCTGCCAAATTTAACCAAATTTATTATTCGATGCTGGTCAATATAAGACCTCCTCTTAGATTCGCTCTCTTACACTACCCGGGTGCCTTTGCTTTGCAAATGGAGTTTCAGCTGAGAGAAAGGAACCTTGCAACACTTGAGGAGATGCAAAATAGTGCAGTAGATGTAGAGCCTCATTTCCTGATTAGAAGGGAAAAGTTGAAGGAAGAAGAGATGAAAAACATAGATCCGAAGGAATCGACATCTCTAGAGGTAAAGCTTGACATTTTGGTGAGTGCAGTGGAAGAGATGATGCAGAAGATCACCACAAGGAATGAGTATGATGTTCAAGACCATGGCTCGCTGATTGAAGAAGAACAAGTGGCTGATCCAAAACATTTTCTTTCTTATCCCAATTGTCATAGATCAGATAATGATTGTTTTGTAGATGATCTTGGAGAAGAGAGATCTGTTGATATGACATGTATGCTTCATGATGTATTTTATACTGATGATTTGCATCAGTTTGATCACTATGATGATGATTATGTTCTCCAAGCAGAAGCTAATCTTGTAGATAAATCAACAACTAGTTTGTGGGAGGAGGAAGTCACTTAGAGCAGCCTGAATACAGTGATCAACCGTTACATATTAGCTATGGAAATGATGAGGAAAGTGCAGTGAATTTTGAAATGAGTGAAGGATCTTTTCCTTTTTGTTTTGCTTCATTTCAGTTCATCAAAGAAAAATTCCATGCAATCAGAAATCAATTGTCGACAAGTTTTGATCTGGATCATCTTGAGGACAATGAAATCCTTGTTCAAGACGTCATATCCAGATTTTCAGCCACTGAATGCCATTGATTGTCAAGTTGTAGATGAAGACTTGGAAGCTGGCACATATGATCAAATGATACAAGATGATTCCATACCATTTTGTTTTGAATCATCTCAGTTTCTAAAGGGAAAACTGCATAGTATATCTTCAAATGAGCAGCTTGTAGGAAATAATGTAATCTCATCGGAACCAATAGAAAATGGGTTGCGACAATCTTTTCAAGTTTTTCACGATCCAATAGATGATGTGTTGGACGATGTCTGTAGTCAAAGTCCTTCTCCTATCTGTGAGCTTGACAAAAGTATTGATACAAACTTGATCCAGCAGCCAATTTCTTTGTCATTTTTAGCGGGAGTCTCATCACAAAGCTCAGATCAAAGTTTTCATTCATGGTATGAAGAGAAAAGAAGTAATCCATTGGATGAGCTAAGTCCTAGTGTGCATGAACTTCAAGATCCTTACGCAGTGTTTTTGGAGGCTAATAGAGAATCCATATCATTCAACAGATCTAATTCCAAGTTTTCATGGGAGTTGCCTTTCAGTAGTCCTCTCTTGTTGTTCAAAAGAAAGCACTTGTGGAGAATGCAAACAACAGCAAGAATGCTTACTTGATTGCATCGGTTGTTTCATTTCACTTGATCAGGTGATGAATGAAACTGTTAGAGTAGGTTTCGATGAATAAGCTCTACTTTGAGCATCATTTCCAGTTTGTTTGTTGTGTTTAAGTATCGAGTCAATTTTTAGTTGAGTGAGAGTCAGTTTGTGTCATCAAGTCATCAGCTTTCGGTCATGCATTTCAGCTTGAGTTTTTGACTCCATTGCCCAATGGATAAGGCACTGGTCTACTCTCCCAAAGATTTGTCGTTCTTGGCATCTCCAAGGAGCTACCATCCCCATTGGAGACAATCTTAGTGTCAGTCTTTGTAGCCTTCCTCCATTAATAAAGCATGCTCTTACAAAGTGATTTTAAGGTGTCAAGGTCAAATTTTGTCATTTCAGTGAGTCTTCAAGTAAAACTTTGGTCACTAGGTATTAGGTCTAGGGTTTGCTTTCACTCCTTTCAAAGTTATCCAAATGTCGGTCCATGTCACCATTCAGCTCAGTGTACCATCATTAAGAGGGTTGTCATCATCATTTCTCTTGGATGCTCAAATTATCAACAAAACTTATATCCTGATGTTCATACACCTTCCCCTATTCTTAATTTACCTTATTAAACACTTCCCATCACTAATATCCCTCAAATTCCTCATTTTCACACAAACCCTAGATTCTTGGTACAACTTGACAATTTTCTAGTCTACGCTTGTGTTTTGCCCTCTTGGACCCCTTCTCCTCACTCAATCTTTGAAATTCCACATTTCCCTACTTCCTAACATCCCTTCCTACTTCCCAAATGTTTCTGAAGAATTTAGAAGCCCCTTATCCCCCTCATTTCACTTCATTTCGACAAATCCCCTCTTCCACACATCGGGATAAGTTTTACTCCAATGGTGTTTTTGATCAAGAAAAGATGAATTTGGGAAACATGAGAGAGGTTTTTGTCCAAAATAGGCCAAGGAAGAAAAAACTCCTTCACTTTTTACACAGGTGTCATGGTTTTAGAGAAATGTCAAAAATACAATTGCCTCAGAAGAATTGATGCACCTCTGAGGTGACCTTGGGAAAATCAAGATTTCTCCTAGCTTGGTTTCCCTAATGACTTTCTTGATGATTCAAGTGATAACAAGACATAAATCTCTTTCCAATGAGCTATCATGAGCTCAAGTTGGGGTTGATAAATACATTCAAAAGTTGACTGCAACAGTGCTCTGCCTTTAGGCAACCTCATTTTGCACATTTTGACCAGTCTTGGGAGATTTGACTTCTCATAGGGAAAATAAACTCCAAATTGAAAGATTCAAGTTGTATTAGAAAGTAGACTCAATAGTATTTCCAACGCACTATCATGCACCCAATTTGGAGATCGAGAAGGCTCTCAAAACTGGTCTGCAAAAGGGCGCTACACACAGAATTGGCGCTCTGCACGTTCTCTTTGTCTTACCTGTGGTCCCAAACCTTAGCACCTGACCGCACCTTCCATGTGTTAAAGATGCAGACCCTTGTAAAAGTTAAAAAGGCGCTATGCATTGAGCCAGCGTGGCATATTGGGCAGTGATTTGCAGTGTATTTTTATAACGGGCTCGACGCATTGAGGTAGCGCGGCGCACAGGACTTCAAGGCCTAAAATCATTCAAATCTTCCTCCAAAACTCCCAAAATTGTAAATTCCTCATTACCCAAGTAAGTTCACACTCCAATATTCTGAATGCATGAGTTTGTATCAGTCTTCTTGGTGATTTAATAGGGAAATATTGAAGCCCTAGTTCCTTGCAGTTTGATGAAAAAACATTGCATAGGGTTTATATATTGCACTTTTCTGCTGCTAAATCCCACTCCCATCATTCTCACTCACTCGTTCCCTCACTCCCTCACTTCATTTTCTCCCTCCCTTTTCATTTATATTTACCCTTTCCATATTCCCCATATCCCTAAACGACCAACCCTAAATCCCTAATCCCACTATCCCAAACCCTAATCAGATATCGCTAATCCCCAAATGTTATTCCCTAAACCCTTTCATTCCCCAAAGCCCTACAGCTAGCATCAAATCCTCCCCTCATCAGTCCCACTGATCCATGGAGCTCAAAAATATAAAGAAAATCGGTGATCTTCCAAGAGGAGGAAAACCAAATTGACAACACTTGAAAGGGAAATTCAAGCTGATTGTGAATCTTGGCTCGAGGTGACAAACATGCACTTGGAAAAGATGTTAGTGAAGGCCAACAAAGAGAAAATATGTTGAGAAACATGGCATACCACTACTTTGCGATAAACAAGGTGTGCCAAGCAAGAATCAGGATTTTGAAGGTGAGAATGCTTTCCTGTCTCTTTCTCTTAATGTAAATTCTGTAAATACAAAGGAGTGAGACTTGTGGCCTATGCCCTACTAAAAAACACAAACCCTCTTTGTTCTTCCCTCTCTCTATCCATTCTCAACTACTATGCTCTACTATAGAACAAAAGGCACTAGAATGAAATCCCCTTTCCTCCTAGTGGATTGGTTATAATGCAAGAAAATAACCAACTAGGGTTTACCTTTTACCATTTCTACTCTTAATATGAGTTGCAAACTGCTAATTCTAGTGTCTTTTCATCAATGCAGATTTTTCATTCCACTTTCCATGAGAAATGGCGCTGATGTGCTATCTTCTCGAATCATAGTGGATAAAAAAAGAGCGTTAACTTTTGGGTCACATAATGGAGCCTTAATACGGCAAATTTTATGGCATCTCATTGGACATAGAGTGGAAGTCACATGTGATTCTAGTTAGGAATAGCTAATGTCCACTTTCCAAAGCAAGTCATACCTTTCTAATTTATCTTTTGTCTCTAAAGCATGATATTTTAGCCAAGGTAGAAGCTTCTTAAT
The DNA here is from genome assembly GCA_000404065.3 of Pinus taeda. Taxonomy (NCBI): domain Eukaryota; kingdom Viridiplantae; phylum Streptophyta; class Pinopsida; order Pinales; family Pinaceae; genus Pinus; species Pinus taeda. Next base: position 147,887 of record APFE030316859.1, on the reverse strand, counting down.
GTCTAAAATGTAGGTCAACTTTGATTATTGAAGAATATAGTAATATAAAGTTTTTACACAAATTTTCAAGTCATAGGAAATACTTGAACATGATATGGGAAATTAAGAATATGGATGGTGTCTCAGTTTCTTGGTTCAAGAACAAGCAGGAAAGAAGTATGTATTTTGCGAATTTTTTAAAGTTCCCCTAGGATTCCCAATTTCTAATATTATGAAGGTGATTATCTCTTAACCATTGTAGTTATAGAGTAAATGAATGATTTATTTTTGGGAGAGGTATTTGAGCAACAAATTCATGTTACCATTTCGTAAATGGAAAAAAGAAAATTCCTTAAACAGAATGGTATTACAATTCAATTCTATTTGGGTTTATTCAATTGCATTAAATGCAATATTGTAAATATTAATAGAGAACCTCAAGAAGCTAGCAAAATCCATGTAGCTCTTAACACACCCATTTAGCCTTAATTCCAGAAATATAAGGAGCCTTGTCATCAATGGTTTCAAAGTAATTCCACACCACAATGTTATTTACAAAATCATATCCAAATTGGTAGCAGGAATGGTAAAGCCCCTAATAATGAATTTATATCTAAGGAATAGTTTGCTTTCTCTTTAGTAGAAAAAATCATGATGTTGTGGCATTTTCATAGGATGAAATGAATTATATTAATCTTGATAAAGTCCCTTCCATGAACCTTAAGCTATACCTTTTCAAGTCATATGATAAGGCCTTATGGGTTTATGTTCACCTTTCTCTCATTAAGATGGGAACATATATGTCCATGATAAACTAATGATGGGTTTCATTTTCATTAAATCCATTGTAGTTATTATAAATAACCTTCCTTCAAAAAGAGTTCACCCCTCTAGAGCTGTGAGGTAATTCCTCACCTATCTCATATATTTTTCTCCCAATGCCAGCAGGGCTGAGAAAACTAAGAAGTGATGCCAAATATAGGGGAAATTTAAGGAGGTGAAAATTTCCTCTTATGAAATGATTTTGTGCTATTTATTTGTTAATGAAATGCTTTTGTTTGGTATAGGCTCTATGTCAGAATTTTTAGTTTTAAGAAAATATTTGGTCTTTATTTCTCAGCATCTAGTATGGAAATTAATATTGTAAAATACTTACTACTTAATCATTTTCATTAGAAATATATTCCAGCTCAATTAGATTAAACTCTCATTCCTTGAGAATAATTTGGATGATGAAATGAAATATATTGGGTTCTTTTTTAAGCCTAATTCCTGCTCTTTTGAGGAATGGCTATCTCTATTTAAGAACTTAGAAGATGGGATTTATATTGAGATAGATCAATGGCTTTCAAGAGGAGGGAATTTTGTTCATTTAAAATAATTTATGGGAATTAACTTAGTATATTAGAATTCAATGTCAAAGGTCCCAAAAGAAAACCTTACAAAAATTTGGAAAGAAATATTTCATTTCCTTTGGTAAGGGTGCACAACATATGAGGGCATTCCTTTAGCAAAGGTGATTCAATATCACGTAACCAAAGGGATTTGGAGGTAAGGGCATAAAAGCATGTATATGTTTAACTAGGTGACCATATTTGAAACTCTATGCAGACTCACATATATTCAATTATTGTGGGGGTATATGATGGAATCAAAATACCATAGTGGTATCCTAGTTAAGGAATGGTTCCCCTTCCATGGAAATTTCACAAAAATAACTTGGTAATCTAGAGATCATTTGTAGATGTTTTCGCTTTGATTGGTTATTGTATTCTTTAGTGTATAGGGAATGCTAGAAAGTTTACGAATGTGGCAGACGGGTATATGGATGGAGATGAAAATTATATGTTGTTTATGTGTTGGGTCCCTATAATACTAGTGATTACCCCATTACTATGGTAGTTGTACCCCTTATTTATATTGTTGTGCCCCTATTGCTCCCATATTGTTATTACTGTGCCCCATAGAATCCCTCTATTGTTATTTTTGTGGCTTTATATTATTATTGTTAGGTCGGCTAGGTTATATTGTGACTCCTTAGACTCCTATATATAGAAAGGAGGTTTTGTCATTTTTATCATCCAAGAATTGTTCATTTATGTAATGCAAATGAGGTTGCCCCCTCGAAGAGGCTGAATTCTAAGGCGTTGATCTATCTTTTCTATCTTTTCTTGAGCTATTTTCATAACATTTGGTATCAGAGCTTTGGATTCTAGGGTTTCGCTGCTCCAAACAGGTCATCGTGGTATTTTCACTATAACTTTTTTTCTGTGACGTTTCAAAAGTCACAAAAAAAACCCATTTGAGAAGAAATCACGTTGAACCTCGGGTCCGAATTTTAGAGCTTTTTGCACGCTATTTATGGAGATATGATCTGAGGAAGTTGGTCTTTTTAGAGACTACTGAATTACATTCAAAACAGGTGACCTGGGGAAAATCGTCATAACTGTCTCTCTGAGCATCGGATTGACATGTCGTAAGAAGGTACAGAAAGAGGATGGACTATAGTTTCTTTTGTGCATTTTTCAGATCCAAAGGTTGAAACAGTGACTCGTGGCACGTCGTACAAGTTCGCTCTACTGAACTAGTCTATAATCAAGTCACTGTAGGAGAGTTCGCATAACTCTTCCTTGGAGAATCCAATTTGGGTCAGACTTGTGGCATTGGAAAGAGGACACAGAGGGCTATTACAGATAACAAATTCAGAACTAGATGATCATAAAGTACAGAGATACATCAGAGGCAATATCGAGTTCCTACAAAGTGAAAAAAGGTGTGTAGATTTTCTTAAATTTTTGCTTAAGCTTGGTTTGAAAATTTATTTTGGAGGAATTCAAAGGGCATAGTAGAGCATTATTATCGGTAACTGATGCCCCGAGGAAAGAAAATGCAAACACCTAGTAAGGAACCTGAAAGCTCTAGCATGACTCATGAAGAAGAGGAAGGAATGCTACATGATATATCAAAATTACAAGAACAAGCACAACAAATGTCACGCTCACAAAAGCTAACCGAAGCTAAGATAAATGGCGTGGACTCTAAGATAAAGGGCATGGAAGCTAAGATGGATGATTTGAAGATAGATTTGAAGACAGAGTTGAAGACAGACACGGTAGATTTGAAGGCAGATTTGACAAATTTTCTACAAGAAATACTTACTAATGGTGAAAGGGGAGTAAAGGAATCTCATGATGCTAACAAAGGAAATGTTAATCATGATTTCATAGACTCTCATGTTGGATCGAAGACGCACCATATTCCAAAAATCAATATGAGGAAGTTTGATGGCAAGGATCCTGCAACATGGATATTACAGATGGAGCAATTTTTTGATCTCAATAATGTGCAAAACACACAAAAGGTACATATTGTAACTTTATATTTGGAACCAAATCAGTTTGTATGGTATCATTGGCTTTGCTCTCGTAAACAATTTATCACTTGGGCAATTTTTACGGAAGAATTGATAGCACATTATGAGGATACAAAAAGCAACACTTTTTTTAGCCAATTGATAAGTCTCAAACAAAAGGGTTCAATAATGGAGCACATTGAGGAGTTCCAAAAATTGAACATAAGGGTAAAAGATATTCCAGAGGAGCATAGGATTGATGTGTTCATAGGGTCTTTAAAGGATAATATCCAACATGATGTTCGCCTTTGGGAACCTTATTGATTAGAGAAGGCATTCAGGTTAGCAAGAAAAAT